>PVJX010000094.1:350117-409864 GCA_004027295.1 Dolichotis patagonum
TGAGTATTGACTTTGTATCCAGCTACCTTGCTGAATTTATTTATTATATCTAGGAGTCTTTCAATAGAGTTTTGGGGGTCTTCTATGTAAAGTATCATGTCATCTGCAAATAATGATAATTTAACTTCCTCTTTTCCTATCTTTACTCCTTTTATTTCTCTTTCCTGTCTTATTGCTCTGGCTAGTATTTCCAGTACTACGTTGAATAGGAGTGGTGATAATGGACATCCTTGTCTTGTGCCTGATTTTAAGGTAAAGGCTTTCAATTTTTGGCCATTCAATATGATGCTGGCTGTTGGTTTGTCATAGATGGCCTTCACCATATTGAGGTAAAGACCATCTATTCCAATTCTCTGTAAGGTTCTTATAATGAACGAGTGTTGGACCTTATCAAAAGCTTTTTCTGCATCTATAGAGATTATCATGTGGTTCTTCCTTTTGGCTCTATTGATATGGTGGATTACATTTATTGATTTACTTATGTTGAACCATCCCTGCATTCCTGGGATGAATCCCACTTGTTTGTGGTGTATAATCTTCTTGATGATTTGCTGCATCCTGTTTGCCAATATTTTACTGAGAATTTTTGCATCTATGTTCATTAGGGATATTGGTCTATAGTTTTCTTTTTTAGTTGTGTCTTTCTCAGGTTTTGGTTCTAAAGTAATACTTGCTTCCAGGAATGACTTAGGAAGAACCACTTCCCTTTTGATTTCACTGAAGAGTTTGAGGAGTGTCAGCATTAAGTCGTCTTTGTATTTCTTGTATAATTCCACAGTGAATCCATCTGGGCCTGGGGCCTTCTTTGTTGGCAAGGACTTAATTATGTTTTCAATTTCATTAATAGAAATTGGGTTATTCAGCAGTTTTACATCTTCTTGATGCAGCTTTGGTAGTTCATATGTTTCTAGGAATTTGTCCATTTCTTCTGTGTTATTGAACCTATGAGAGTAGAGGTTTTCAAAATAGGTGTTGTTGGTTTTCTGTATTTCTACAGAGTCTGTAGTGATTTCACCTTTTTCATTCCTTAATGCATGAATTTGAGTTTTTTCTTTCCTTTTTTAAATAAGGTTGGCTAGGGGCTTATCAATTCTATTTATTCTTTCAATGAACCAACTCTTTGATTCATTGATTCTTTGTATTGTTTTCTTAGTATCTATTGCATTAATTTTCTCCCTTCTTTTGGTTTGGGCTTGTCTTGCTCTTCTTTTTCCAATGTTTGATATGTAGCATCAGGTTGTTTATTTGTGTTCATTCTGTCTTCCTTATTTGGGAACTCAGTGCAATAAATTTTCCTCTGAGTATCACTTTTATTACATCCCACAGATTCCAGTAAGTTGTATTTGTGTTTTGTTTGCTTGTAGATATTGTTTAATTTCTTCTTTAATTTCCTCTGTGACCCACTGATTGCTCAAGAGTGTATTATTCAATTTCCATGTGTTTGTGGGGTTTTTGCAGTTTATTTTACAATTAATTTCTAGTTTCATGGTGTTATGATCCGACAACATGTGTGAGATAAAATGTATATTCTGATGTTGTTGGATAGAACACTCTGTATATGTCTATCAAGTCCATTTTTTCACAGATATGATTCAGTTCTGATATTTCTTTGCTGATTTTCTGTCTAGTTGATCTGTCCCTTTCTGTCGATGACATGTTAAGGTCTCCTGTTATAATTGTGTTATTGTTTATTTGATTTTTCATTTCTGTTAATACTTGTTTTGTATAGCTGGGTGCTCTGGGATTTGGTGCATATATATTTAAGATTGTTATCTGTTCCTCTTGAAGTTTTCCCCTAACTAGTATGTAGTGATCATCTTTATCTCTTCAGATCATTCTTGGTTTGAAGTTCACATTGTCTGCAAACAGAATAGCTACCCACACTTTTTTTGGTTTCCTGTTGCATGAAGTATTGTTTTCCATCCTTTGACTTTCAAGCTATGAGTTTCCTTTTGGGTTAGAAGGGTTTCTTATAGACAGCATACGGTTGGATGTTGTTTCTTGATCCATTCTGCCAGTCTGTTTCTTTTCATTGGTGAATTGAGGCCATTTACATTAATGGTTATAACTGTTATATATTGGTTTATTGTTGACATGTTATCTTTCTGCTGTTGTGTCTTTACCTTTCCATTCTATTTAATTGTCTGCCTTGCTTGGTGATATTATCCCGTGTGTATCTAGAATGTATTTCAGTATTCTTTGTAGGGTTGGTTTGGTGTTCATGAAGTTTTTCAGCTGTTCTTTGCCATGGAAGTATCTTATTTCTCCATCCATTTTGAAGGAGAGTTTTGCAGGGTACATCAGTCTGGGTTGGAAGTCGTTTTCCTTTAAGATCTGAAATACTTCATTCCATACTCTTCTTGACTTCATTGTTTGTGTTGAGAAGTGCTGTGATTCTGATAGGTTTTCCTTTATATGTGATCTGTGTTTGCTAACAGCTTGTATTTTTTATTTAAAGAGAAGGAGAAAGAAAAAAAACAAACAAAACAGAAAGAGGGTAGCAACAATACAGAATTACAAAGGGGAAAGAAAAAAAAGAACAACAACCACAACAAAAACAATAGCAAAAGCAAAAACACTAAGAAAACACCACTTGATAAGTTACATACTGTCATCAATGGAACTGGTTGTTCAAGTTGTGAAATTAAAACATACAAAGTACACATTCAAACAATGAGCCTGTTAATTGTTCTGCTCAACATTCTAACAAAAATAGTAATATGGACATCTATCTTTTGCACTTAAATACACATGCAGTTATATCCTTTAGAGCACTTTCTTTTCCTTTCTTTTTTACAGTAGCAATTACACATTTTGTGTTTCATTACTCCTACAGTTCTTATTGCTTTTTACACTAGAGAAACAATGTGATATTTATAAACATGACTCTTATTTATTTCACTAATGAGGATAGTCTCAAGTTGTCCCCATATCCCTATGAAGGCCTCAAGATCATCCTTTTTGATAGATGAGTAATATTCCATTGTATAAAAATACCACATTTTTTTCATCCACTCTGCATTTGATGGGCATCTTGGTTGTTTCCAAGATTTAGCTATTACAAATTGTGCTGCTACGAACATGGGTGCACATATATCACTGTGAATGAACTTTTCAGTTTCTCTGGGAAAATTCCCAGGAGGGGAATAGCTGGGTTGAATGGAGCTTCCACTCCTAGTTTTCTGAAAATTCTCCATACTGATTTCCATAGTGGCTGCACCAGTCTACACTCCGACCAACAGTGGAGCAGTGTTCCTTTTTCCCCACAGCCTCGCCAACATTTGTTATCAGTTGATTTCTTGGTGGCAGCTATTCTTTTCAGTTTGAGATGATATCGCAATGTTGTTTTAATTTGCATTTCTTGAATGACCAGTGATGGTGAACATTCCTTCATGTATTTGTTTGCCATTTGTATATCTTCATCTGAGAACTGTGTGTTCATCTCAGCTGCCCATTTTTGGAGAGGGTCTTTGAATTTGGGGGGGTTGATGTTTTTCAGTTCTTTATATGTTCTTGATATAAGTCCTTTGTCTGAGGGGTTGCTGGCTAAAATGCTTTCCCATTTTGTGGGTTTTCTTTTCACTCTGATATTGATTTCTTTTGAAGAGCAGAAACTTTTCAATAATATGAGATCCCAGTTGTTGATTCTCTGAAGTGTTTCCTCTGCAGTCTGTGTTTTGTTCATGAATTCTCTGCCTACTCCTATGTCTCCAAGATTTCTACCTAACTTATCTTCTAGTAGATATAGTATTTCTGTTTAATATTTAAGTCTTTGATCCATTTAGACTTTAGTTTTGTGTATGGTGATAGGCATGGATCTAGTTTCAGTCTTCTGCATGTGGAGAGCCAATTTTTCCAACACCATTTATTAAAGAGGCTATCCTTCCTCCAGTGAACATGTTTAGCCCCTTTGTCAAATATCAGGTGGCTTAGTGTCTTTGTACCTATATTTGTATCTTCTAATCTGTTCCATTGATCCTTAGGTCTATTTCTTTGCCAGTACCATGCTGATTTATCACTGTGGCTTGGTAGTACAGTTTCAAGTCAGGAATTGAGATGCCTCCTGCCTTGTCTTTATTGCCCAGAATTGCTTTTGCTATTCTAGGTTTCTTGTGTTTCCAAATGAATTTTAGGAGTGTTTTCTCTAGATCTGTGAGGTATGTCAATAGTATTTTGATTGTGATTGCATTAAATCTGTATAACAGTTTTGGAAGTATGGCCATTTTCACAATGTTGCTTCTTTCTAGCCAAGAGCATGGGACATCTTTCCATTTTCTAATATCCTCTTCAATCTCCTTTATTAGCATAGTCTAATTTTCAGTTTATAGGTCTTTTACATTTTTAGATAGGTTGATTCCTAAGTACTTCATTTTTTTAGATGTTATTGTGAAGGGCGATATATCCATAATTTCTCTCTCGGTGAGGTTCTTGTTTGTGTACAGGAATGCTATTGATTTTTGAGCATTGACTTTGTATCCAGCTACACTGCTGAATTTGTTTATTACCTCTACTAGTCTTTTAATGGAATTTTTTGGGTCTTCTATATAGAGTATCATGTCATCTGCAAATAGTGATAATTTAAATTCTTCCTTTCCTATCTTTATTCCTTTTATTTCCTTCTCTTATCTGATTGTTCTGGCTAGTGTTTCCAGAACTATATTGAATAGGAGTGGTGATAGTGGATATCTTTGCCTTGTTCCTGATTTTAAAGTGAAAGCTTTCAGTTTTTGTCCATTTAGTCTAATATTGGCTGTAAGAGGATAATAGATGGCCTTTATAAGGTTGAGGTAGACACCATGTATTCCGAGTTTCTGAAGGGTTTTTAGCATGAACAAGTGTTGGATCTTATCAAAAGTTTTTCTGCATTTATTGAGATGAACATGTGGTTTTTGTTTTTGGCTCTGTTGATGTGATGTATTACATTTAGTGATTTGCGTATGTTAAAACATCTCTGCATTCCTGGAATAAATCACACTTGGTCATGATGCATAATCTTCTTGATGACTTGCTAATATTTTATTGAGAATCTTTGCATCTATGTTCATTAACGAGACTGGCCTATAGTTCTCCTTTTTGGTTGGATCTTTGTCTGGTTTTGGTATCAGAGTAATACAGGAATGATTTAGGGAGAGTTGCTTACTTTTCAATTTCATTGAAGAGTTTAAGGAGTATTGGCATCAAGTCTTCTCTAAATTTCTTATAGAATTCAGCTGTGAATACATCAGGACCTGGGCTTTTCTTTGTTGGTAAGATTTTTATTATGTTTTCAATTTCAATAGCTGATATTGGGTTATTCAAAATTGCTATATCTTCTTGGTTGAGCTTTGGTAGTTCATATGTTTCTATAAATCTGTCCATTTCCTCTGTGTTTTCTTCTCTATGTGAGTAGAGATTTTCAAAGTAGGTGTTTATGATATTTTGAATTTCCATGGGATCTGTGGTAATTTCTCCCTTTTCAGTCCTTATTGCATGAATTTGGGTTCTTTCTTTCTTTTTCTTTATAAGGTTAGCTAGAGGTTTGTCAATTTTGTTTATTCTCTCAAAAAACCAGCTTTTTGATACATTAATTCTTTGTATTTTTTTATTTTCAATCACATTGATTTCTGCTCTAATCTTTACAATTTCCTCTGTACTATGAGCTTTAGATTTAACTTGCTCTTCTTTTTCTAGAAGCTTGAGATGCAGCATCAGATTGTTTATTTGTGCTCATTCTGTTTTCTTGATATAACAGTTTATTGCTATATATTTCCCTCTTAAGACCACTTTCATTGCATCCCACAGATTACAATAGGTTGTTTCCACATTTTCATTGAATTGTAGGTATTGCTTTATCTCTTCTTTAATTTCATCTGTAGCCCACTGGTTGTTCAAAAGGTTGTTATTTAATTTCCATGTATTTATGCAAGTTTTGAAGTTTTTTGCCATTAATTTCCAATTTCAGTGCACTATGGTCAGATAGCATGCATGGGACAATCTCAATACCTTTGCATTTACTTAAAAATGCTTTATGGGATAATACATGGTCTATTTTGGAGAATGTCCCATGGGCAGCCAAGAAGAAGGTGTATTCTGATGTGGTTGGGTGGAACACTCTGTAAATATCAACTAAGTCCAATTGCTCACAGGTATGATTCAGTTCTGTTATTTCTTTGCTAATTTTTTGTCTAGTTGATCTATCTCTTTGCTACAGTGGGCTGTTAAGGTCACCTGTAATAATTGTGTTCTTGTGTATTTGGTTTTTCATGTCCTTTAGTATCTGTCTTATATAGTTGGGTGCTCCTGTGTTTGGTGCATATATATTTATAATTGTTAGTTCTTCCTCTTGAATTTTTCCACTTACAAGTATGTAGTGACCTTCTTTGTCTCTTTTAATCATTTTAGGTTTGAAGTTCACATTGTCTACAAATAGAATAGTTACCCCTCCTTTTTTGGGTTCCTATTGCATGTAATACTGTTTTCCATCCTTTGACTTTTAATCTATGAGTTTCTTTTTGAGTCAGATGCATTTCTTGTATACAGCATATTGTGGGATCCTGTTTCTTGATCCATTCTGTCAACCTGTTTCTTTTGATATGTGAATTGAGCCCATTTACATTTATAGATATCACTGATAGTACTGGCTTGACTTTGCCATGTTGTGTTACTATTGTTAGTTTCCTGCTTTTCTCCCTTGTTTACTTTCTTGTCCAGCCTGGTGATTTCTTTCTGTTGTTGTTCTGGAGATTGTGGTCATTTTTATCTCTACCTATGATGTCCTTCAGCACTCTTTCTAAGGTTGGTTTGGTGGATATGAATTTCTTTAGTTGTTCTTTGTCATGGAAGTATCTTGTTTCTCCATTAAATTTGAAAGACAGTTTAAAAGTTGTTTCCTTTTAGGGATCTAAATACTTCACTCCAAGCTCATCTTAACCTGAAGGTTTGTGCTAAGAAGTCTTCTGTGATTCTAATAGGCTTTTCTTGATAGGTGAGTTATGTCTTTTCTCTAACCACTTTTAGTGTTCTGTTTTTATGCTGTATGTCTGAGATCTTAATTATTATATGTCTGGGTGTAGGTTTATGTTGGTTATGACTGTGTGGCATTCTATATGCCTCACTTATTTGTATATCCGACCCCCACCCTGTGTTTGGGAAATTTTCTGCCATTATTTCTGTGAACAACTTAGCTATATCCTTTGCATTGTCTCCTGCCTCCTCACTGATGCCTGTTACTCTAACATTGTTTCTCCTGGCATCATCTTGTAGCTGCTGGATTGTCATTTCATGCTGCTTTGTTGTTTTTATAAGTTCTACCCTTTCAAGATTGCTATCTGTAATCCTGTCCTCAAGGTCTGAAATTCTATCCTCAGCTTCATTTAAACAGCTTTGTAGGCTTTCAATGCAATTTTTTGTTTCTTGCATATCTCTTTCACTTTGTTTCATAGATTCTGCTTGTTTTCTGCATTGTTCATTCAAAGTTTCAATCAATTTCCCATGCTCCTGTAGTTTCTTCTCTATTTCTTCTCTAGCTATGTTGAGCAGCTCATTTACTAAGTTTGTTACCTTTGTCTTTACATAAGACATTATTTCTAATTTGATTTCTTCCATAGCCTCATGGATTTGTTTCTTTACTTCATTTGCTATCTTTTCAGAGATTTCTGGTGTATGAATTTTGGGGTCCTCTATTTCATTACCACCTGCACTTGCTCCTGATGGACTAGATGTTCGGGATTCCACTTTGCCTTTTCGTTTAGTCATTTTCACCTTTTGGGTGAATTTCTGGTCTTTCTATTCCAACAGACACAACTTTCTGCAATGTGTGTTTCAAGGTTCTACTGTGTGGTTGATGTTTGTCAAATTGCTGAGTACCACAATGAAGAAGGGATCCCGCCTCCTGAATTCCTCCTATGGTATCAACTGACTGAAGCCTGACGAGGTCTTCTGTTTGGGTGAGGGGTTCCTGAACCTCTCATCAAGCCAGCATGGTAGTCCACTGTAGTCCGATGTTCCCGGTGGAATGACGCATCCAGCAGATGTGGTCCCAGTCAGCTCAGTCCTGTGGCAGGCTTCCTAGATGTTCCTGGAGAAGGGGGGGCAGCAGCAGCAGTCCCAAGCACCTCAGGCCCTCTGCCACTGGTCCATGCAATGTTCCCAGTCCCAAACAGCCCAGGCCAAACTGCCAGTCTCCACGAAGTTCCCAGTCCCAAACAGACCAGGCCAAGATGCCAGTTTCTGCAAGGTTCCTTATGGGTAAAGGGCAGGCCTACCAGACCCAAACAGCACAGGCTGAGCTGCTGGTCTCTGCCAAGCTCCCAGTCCCAAACACACCAGGCTGAGCTGCCAGTCTCCGGGAGGTTCCCTGTGGGTGAAGTGTGGGCCTACAGGTCAAATGGTCAAGCCGAGATGCCAGGTCTCCGCAAAGTTCCCAATCCCAAACAGACCAGGCCGAGCTGCTGGTCTCTGGGAGCTCTAACAGCTTTTAATATTCTGTCCTCATGTTAGATTTCTGGGATGGTGATTATTATATGTGTGGGTGTAGTTTTATTTTGGTTATGGATATTTGGGGTTCTATATGCTTCACTAATCCATATGTCAGTTTCTATTCTCAAGTTTAGGAAATTTTCAGCTACTACTTCTGTAAATAGCCTGTTGATATCATTTGTGTTGTCCCCTTCTTTTTCATTTATCTCTATTAATCTTATGTTGTTTTTCTTTACATCATCTTGCAGCTGTTGAATTGTTATATACTGATTCTTTGTTATTTTTAAAAGATCTTTCCTTTCCTGTTCACTAGCTGCAATCTTATCTTTGAGGTCTGAAATTCTATCTTCACTTTCATTGATGCTGTTTTGGCAACTTTCAATAGAATGTTTGATTTTCTGTATATCTCTTTGAATCTTCTTCATGCATCTGTTTGTTTCTTATAGTGTTCATTCATGGATTCTATGTGTTTGCTTTGGTCCTCTAATTTTTTAACTGTGTCTTCTTTAGATGTGTTCAGTATTTCTTTCACTAGTCTTATCTTTTCCTCTTTTACCTAGGAGATTATTTCTGATTTGAGTTTCTCTATGGCTTCCCTGAATTGCTTCTTTATTTCAGTTGATATCATTTCAGGCATTTCAGGTGTATGGCTTCTATTTTCTTCTATGTAGATGCCTCCTTGGCTTTCTTAAGATGGGCTGGAAGTTTGAGATTGCATTTTGGTCCTTTGTCTTGTCATTTTCCTATATTTCCATGCTTCAAGCGATGTTCCAAAGCTTCCCCTAGACATGTGGGAAATCACCTCCTGCACCCTCATTTCCTGGGACTGAATGAAGGTTGCTGAGTTTGGCCCAGTCAGGCCTGCAAGACCTCTTGAGCCTAGTCCAGTGTTCCAGGGAGCTGGATGGCCACTTAACTGATGGGAGCTATGGTTTCAAACTCTCCCTGGGCCAGCAGAGGTGGACTGAAACTCCCCTTGCATAGCTTGGCCCCCAGGACTGAAAAAAGGGCTCTTGGCATGGCCCACTCAGGCCCAGGAAACCTCCCAAGCCCAATCCAGTGTCTTAGGGAGCTGGATTGGCACTGAAGAGCTTGAAGCAATGGTCTCAAACTCTCCTTGGTCCAGTGCTGGTGGGCTGGCACTCACCTCACATGGCCCTGACTCCCTCACAGGGCCTTGGCTCCCTGGATTGAAAGAAAGTTGCTGGGCATGATTCACTCAGGCCTATAAAACCTCTCCAGCCTAGTCCAGTGTTACAGGGAGCTGGGCAGCCACTTAACCACTTGGAGTGATGGTCTCAATCTCTCCTTGGGCCAGTGCCAGTGGACTGAAACTCCCCTCGTGCAGCCCTGGACCCCTGGACTGAAGGAAGGATGCTGGGCATGGCCCACTCAGGCCCGCAAAACCTCTGGAGCCCAGTCCAATGTCCTAGGGAGCTTTCTAGGCACTCAGCCACTGGGGGCAATGGTCTCAAACTCTCCCCAGGCCAGCACCCACACCAGCACTCACCTCACATGGCCCTGATTCCCTCACAGGGCTTTGACTCCCTGGATAGAAAGAAGGTTGCTGGGCGTGGTCCACTCAGGTCTGCCTTGGGAAATTTCCTTCCTTCTAACACTTTGAATGATACATGGTTCTATATGAATGTGAGTTATTCTTACTTTTAAAATCTGTGTTCCACTCAGCCACCTTATCTTTGATGAAGGGGCCAAACACATTCACTGGAAGAAAGATAGTCTCTTTAATAAATGATGCTGGAAAAACTGGCTCTCCATATTCCAAAAACTAAAACTAAACCCATGCCTATCACCATGTACTAAACTAAAATCTACATAGATCAAAGATCTAAATATTAAAACAGAAACACTAAATCTGTTGGAAGACAAAGTCGGTAAAATCTTGAAGACATAGGAGTAGGTAGACAATGCATGAACAAGAATCAAACCACACCAGAAATACTTCACAGAATCAATAACTGGGATCATGTCTTATTAAAGAGTTTCTGGGCATAGTCACTAGAGAAACACAAATGAAAACCACACTGAAATTCCATCTCACTCCAGAAAGTATGGCAGGGATTTAAAAAAAAAAAACTACCAACAACAAATGCTGGAGTGACTGTGGGGAAAAAGAAACTTCTGCACTGCTGGTGGGAGTGCAGACTGGTGCAACTACTATGGAGATCAGTCTGGAGGCTCCTCAAAAATCTGGGATTGGAAGTCCCATTTGACCCAGCTATTCCACTTCTGGGCATATTCCCAGAAGAACTGAAAACATACCACAATGATCTATGTGCACCCATGTTTATAGCAGCACAATTTCTAATAGCCAGATCTTGGAAACAACCGAAGTGCCCATCAACTGAGGAATGGATAAAAAAGTTGTGGCATTTTTATACAATGCAGTACTACTCAGCTATAAAGAATGATCACATTGAGATATTTATAAATAAATGGATGCAACTTGAGACCATACTCGTAAGTGAAATAAATCAAACTCACATGTGTAAATACTGTATAATCTCCCTAGTGTAAGAATTGGTAAGAGTACATAAGATTTTATGGTGATCATGATTTCCCATTATATTGCTTTGAAGCCTTATAATGTTTTAATTCATTGGTTGGAATAGTTTTATTCTGTTTTGTTTGATTTTATTATGTGTGATGGTCTGAACAACTACTTTGAAGAAAACAAGATATTATGGCAGCCATTGCTGATTTAATATCATCTTTCTTTGAAGTCCCACTTCAAAACAAGAACTTTTGTTTTTCTGTTTTGATTGGTTCTATCCTGTTGTGTCTTATTAGATTTATTATGTGTGATGTTATAAACAAATTTTTTGAGGAAAATGAGATATTATCATAGCCATTGTTCCTGTTATTTGGTTTTGAAGTCGTGTGATGCTTTCATTCTCTTGAATGGT
Organism: Dolichotis patagonum; assembly: GCA_004027295.1. Taxonomy (NCBI): domain Eukaryota; kingdom Metazoa; phylum Chordata; class Mammalia; order Rodentia; family Caviidae; genus Dolichotis; species Dolichotis patagonum. The sequence continues at coordinate 361,499 of PVJX010000094.1, forward strand.
TTTATACTATTTTGTTATGATTGATATTATAGTGTGTGAAGGTATGCTCAACTATTTCAAAGAAAAGAGACATTATGGTAGCTACTTTTAATGTCCAGTTGTCTTGTTGTGAAGTGCTGTGTTGCTTGCATTGTTCTGTTCTGATTTGCTTTGTTCTGTTCTTTTTTTATTGTCTTTAAAATTAGAAATTTAAAAAGATTTCCTAACTGATCAGCTGTCTGTAACAGACTTCAATGCCAACCTTCAGAAGCAAAGTTTGAAGTTCTGTACAGAGAGCTGAAAAGTTTCAGAGATTCATGGATTGTAATCTCTTTCAATAGTGACTAAAGAAAGAAAAATCTTGGGATTGTTTGAGGTTTACCAACACAGAAAAGCTCACTCAACACAGAAGGGATCAATCCTCTTGAACTCAATACCTCTTGAACATTAAATTTCTGTTTCCAGAGTGTCCTTGGGAAGAGCCTCCTATTGTCCCCCATCTGAGTCACTATGTCACTTAGCATTGCTATGAAAAACAGAAACACTGAAATGACACCAAAGATTTGGAGGCAGATTTATTTATGTCAATGGGCACTGATCAGTATCATTCCCAAAATATACTGCCCTGATCTCTGGTGGTCCAGGGCTTCTGTGGGGTAGGCAAGCAGGAGGTACAGAGGCAGAATGGCCTGTCAGTTGGGGATTGGTTCTTATGATACCTGGTATCCATCATAATGACCAGCTATGAGTCACAGTGCTCAGCCATTTCTAGGAGACAAAAGTAACGGGAACTGTAACCAGAACTGTTACCAGGGCAGCTGACAAACTGAAGTATGCTGGCTGAGGGGGAGGGAATCTTCTGCTCCAGCATGTCTACTCCTCCTAGCTTATAGAAAGACCTCATAAGATTGAGTAAACACACAGTGAAATCTGTTACCTTAAAATGTATGCATAATTTTTTAAAAATACTAATTTAAAGCTAGTGTGCTATCAATTTGTAAAAATCTCTGTTTTATTTTATTTTTTAATTTTATTTAAAGAGAAAAAGAAAACAAAACAAAACAGAATAAAGGATAGCAACCATACAGAATTCCAAGGAAAAAAGGAAAAGAACAACAATTTAAAAACCTAAAGATTATTACTTGACAAATTACATACTGACTTCTTGGAAATAGTTGTTCAAATTACAAAGTTAAAACATGTAAAGTAGACATTCAAACAGTGAGACTGTTAACAGTTCTGCTCCATGATCTGACAAAAACAGCAATATGGTAATCCATCTTACACACTCAAATATACATGCAATTATATCAAAAGGGTAAAATTAAACACAACAAAACAGAACAAAGTGGATCACAAGAAAGCAATGTAAGAGACATAAATTTCAAAACTAGACAATTGGAGATATTCACTCTCTATCGTATTGACTCTTGTTTTCTTCCAAATAGTTGTCCATATTGTCACATATAGGGAATTCACATGAAACAACATAGTATGGAATTGATCTGAGCAGGAAGAGGAGGGTGTTTCAGGTCTTCAAGACCAGACATTAGGGAAGCCAAGAATGGCTGTCATAGTGTCTCTCATTCTCCTCAAAACAGCTGTCCATACCTTCATGTGTGTTGAACTTAAACAAAACAAAACAAAACAAAACAAAACAAGCTAAAATCACTTTGAACAAAGAATGACAGTTTTGCTGGATTTCACATCATGACATTATGGAATCAGCACTGGGTACTGCAGTGTCTCTTTTTCATCAAAGTAGTTGTTCATTTCAACATGTGTTGTACAGTTGGTTCTTGTAAACTGTTTATAAGCTCTACACTTGTATGAGTCTCTACATGTATATCTATCCTTTCTGTATTAGAGGGAAAAACAAAACAAAGCAAGACAAAACAATTACTAGAAAAGCATGAAGCAAAAAAGTCATATAAAACCACAATACAAGGTGATCTACAATGGTTACCATGATGTCTCAGCAGCACACAACAACACCAATAAAAACAAAGTGTTGGAGACATTATAAGACTTCAAAAGCAAGTAATAATCAAACCAGAGTGGGCATCCCAGTGAATCCTGCCATCTTCAGTGCCACTTCCCACACTCCCAGACCTGATGCTATCAATCACAACAGACCTAAACAAAATCAGTCAATACAGAGTAGCAATCTAACAAACCAGATTCAAATAAGATCAGTCACAACAAGACAGTATAAGTTATAAAGGGCTTCAGATTAAGTTGATAGGAAACTAGGGATGATTACAATAATATGTCCTCCCATTTTTGGGATAGCTGACCATGTCCTCAAGTCCAGTGCAAGTAGACAAATTGGAATAGCACACAATCCATCCAAGCAGAGTAATGAGAACAATGTAAATTCAAATCCTGAAACCCAATCAACAATATCCTCTACCTCTCCCTTCCAGACAATTCCTCCCCCTTCACTCCCACAGGGTGCACCGCTTGCCTTGGGTCCCACTGCCTCCCCATACAGAGCATCTCAATGGACCCCATCTCCCGATTCACTCTGCCTGCGCCTCCCCCCATCAATACTTCAAGGCCATCTACACTAGAGATTACAGCCAATCTTCCCCACCTCATCTCTGCTATTCTGTCTCTCTGCCATTGGTTGTCTACCTTTCTGTTCCACTCCACCGTCTGCCCCATTCACCGAGGCCTCCCTGCCACTGCTACTGGAATGCTTGTATTCTTGTTCTCTCTCTCTAAAATGTCCTTCAGTATTTTTTGTAGGGTTGGATTGGTGGTCACAAATTCTCCAAGTTCCTCCTTGTCATGGAAGCATCTTGTTTCTCCATTAATTTCTAGAGAGAGTTTTGCAGGATACATCAATCTGGGCTGGAGGTTGTTCTCCTTCAGCACTTGAATTACTTCACTCCAAGCTCTTCTTGACCTGATGGTCTGTGTCGAGAAGTCTGCTGTGATTTTGATGGGCTTTCCTTTATAGGTGATATGTTTCTTTTCTCTGATGGCTTTTAATATTGTGTTCTTATATTGAATTTCTGGGATCTTGATTATTATGTGTCTGGGTGTAGCTCTGTTTTGGTTGTAGGTGGCTGAAGTCCTGTATGCTTCATACATCTGCATATCATTTCCTTTTTTTATGCTTGGGAAATTTTCCTTAATAATTTCTGTGAATAGCCTTTGCAATTCCTCTGTTTTGACTCCTGCATCTTAATTCACATGCTTTATTCTTAAGTTATAGATCCTCTTGTCCTCTTCTAGCCTTTGTATAGTTACTGCCTGCTCCATTGTTATTTTTAAGAGATCTTCCCTTTCATGATCACACATTGCAAGCCTGTGTTCAATTTTTGATAGTCTATCTTTGGTTTCTTTCAAGCAGTTTTTCCAGCTTTCTATGGAGTCTTTAGTTTTCTGATAATCTCTTTGAATCTGCTTCATGAATTGTAGGGGGTTTTTTTGTATTCTTCATTAAACGTTGCTCTCCTTTTGTGTTCCTCCATTCTTCTGTCTGTGTCTTCTTGAGAGGTGCCCAGCCTTTCTTTTATTAATCTACTTATCTCTAGTTTAATTTGAATTAATATTTCAGTTTTGATCCCACTTATGAGGTCCTGAAGATATCTCTTTATGTCCGCTAACACTGTGTTTGATGTTACATGTTTGCTGCCCTCAATCTCTTTTGTATTTACCTCTCCTGGATCAATGTTCTCAGGGTTGGGGGCTGAGGGGTTTTTCTTATTTCTCCCTCTCATCATGTTTTTGGTTCCTTCCATACAAGTGTACAGTGTAATTCCCAGCCCTTTTTCTTGTTGGTTAAGGCTCCTCTGGAGCGTGCAGTCTAGGGGCTTCTGCCCTCTGTATTCTGCTATCAGAGATTGAAGTTCAAGTAAGGGCAAGTGCGTGCTGGCTCCTCCCCTCTGGGCCAGTCAATCTTTGCAGACCTTCACTGCGTCAGTGTGCACTGAGCTCAGGGAATTAATTTGTAGCGACCCACTGGGTCCCAGCCAGGGGCACAGCCCAGTACAAGCAGATTCCACCAATCTGCTCAGCAAGGGGAGCAACCAACTGAAGCCACTTCCTTATGGAGTTAGGGCTGTCCTGCCCAAATCCAACATGTCATCCAGTCAGTTGCCCCTTTCCTGTGGGAGGGTCTTATTCCTATCACTCACCACGTGTTGATGCCGGTCCCTGAGAACTGCTGGGCTCCCCAACCTCTGACTTCAGCGCAGCTGCAGTGTGCATTCACGGTGCCTCTGGGGGGATCGAGTGCAGGACCAGGTCCAAGCAAGCCATGCACAGGGCTGTTCAGCTCCATGCTCGGGGCCACTCAAGCCAGTCACATCGGTGCAGTTCGATCGTCAGGTCACTCTTGGGCAGAAATTCAGGCAGCTCAAGGAGGGCTCTATGCTCGCTGATCTTAGCTTCTCTAATGGTAGCCCCAGGACCTCATATTCAAGTGGTTTTTTTCACTTTAGTTTCTTCTTAGGTTGAGAGAGTCCATATCTCTCTGTTTTGGTCTCTCCAGGGTGTTCTATTCTGGCATTTAAGCTGTCTCTCTCAGAGAGTTTCCCTCTCTTGCTACCTACTGGTCCGCCATCTTTAGAAACTCTCAATAATCTCTATTTTAAATAATTTCAAACTGAAAAATTTCAAAACTGTAGAGTTTCTGAAAGAGGCTATTTCTGTGCCAAATTATTTTTATTACATCTTGCATAATGACCCGTGCTTTTCAAGACTCATGTACCATCAACAGTTTATCATTCTTACCTCATTAACAATGATAAAATTTACTGAGCACCTATTCTATGCAAGATTTCACTCCAGCCTCTTTGGAGCCATGCCATGTGACCCCTTGAATTTATTTGTCATCTGTGAAACAGCTATAGATTGATGAGCTAACTTGAACAATTGGCTCCTGCTAATTCATGGCAGACCTAGATGTGAATTTTGGCACTTTCTCTCTAGGATCTTCTCTCTTAAAAGCAGTGGCCCACAGCTCCCCAAAGATACTCTAGAGGATTAAATTATGCTTCAGCTTGTGTACCCCAGAACCCCTCAAGAGCCTGGTCACAGACACAGGCTGTTTCTGCCACCAGCATGAAGAAAGATGATTCTATTTTTCACATCATAAGGATGTTCCACTTAAAATTTAGTTTAAACAATGTTCCTAGGATAAAAAGTCTGAAACAAGTTTGAAACGACTAATAGCTTGCATTTTTTTTGACAGTCCTGGCTTATGGTACTGTTGATGGTGAATACATGTAATTTTAAGTTGTGTTAAATTTAGTCAGCTGAATTGTTACAATTTATGTCCCTGAAAATAAACCACAATAATTATGTCAACATAAAATGCCATTTTTCTCTATTGCACTGTCCTATGAGACATGATAATTTCCAGTTAGCAAGAAGACTTTCCTGAGGATGTTATACTCTTATTGTTCAAAATCAAAAGAATCTGTGATATATAAAAATGTGGGGGGCTTGAGTAGGTGGACCTTCAGGTTAAGTGCACATTTTGGTTGATTCAGCCCTGAGAGAAAGATTTTGAGGTACAGTGTGTGAATTTACCATTCTGTGTTAGTGCATCAAAGCCAAAATCCAGCAAGCTTTGGGAACATTGGCCTTGCTGTCTTAAACAGGAGTCCTCACAGTCTATAGTCACAGTGTTCAATGGTTAGTACAGGTGTCCTCAATGGCCCACATGTGAAAGCCTGTGTCCCCAGGCTGGCACCATTGGAAGATGGTGAAAACCTTAAAAATGGGACCCCAGCCCTTAGACCACTGGGATTGAGCCTTGGGATTTTGGGAACCTTGTCTCTCCTTTCCTTTCTGCCTCCTGGCTGATGAGACACACCGGTCTTGATTTGCTGCTTGATTTGCTGCTGTTACCAGGTGCTTCACGGTGTGGTGTTACATGACCTGATTCCTGAATAAAAACCTTCAGGAACAGGAGCCAAAAATAAATAAGTAAATCCTGTTCTGTAGCCCAAATGGCTTATTTGTTGTCTTGTGAAGTACTTTATTATCAAAACAAGAGTTCAAGTTTAGGTGAAAAGGCCTTTGGCTAAGGGCTGGGTCAGTCAGGACTGTGTGAAGCCACTCCATGTTCATGTTACCCATGTCCCTCCTTTGTGCCTGGTCTGGAGCTGACCCACTTGTGGGTGTAAAAGAGCAGAGCACTGAATGTGGATGCTATGACCAATCCCTTGGCAGCTGTGCCCAAGGAATTCCACATCCCTGCTTTATCTGGTGCATCACTGTATGAACCAGACACCAGGACTGGGCTGGATTCTCCAAAGGAGACCACACAGGGGATGAGGGAAAGAGGAATGGGGAGGGAAGGAGTCAGGAGGGAGGGAGAAGGAAACAGAAAGGGAAAGTGAAGGAGAAAGAAGAGATTAAAAGAAATATGTTTTCCATCCTACCCAAAAAATGATGGTTTACGTAGCAGAAAAGGAAAGGAAAACATTCACTGGGGTGGCTGACACCTTCTGCATCCAGGCTTCTACCCAGGCCACAGTAGCTCCTGACCACATGGCCCCCAAGGCTCAACTTGTGTGGTTGCCTCTGCTTACCTGTGTCCACAGGCACCTCACATGCAGGGAGCGGGTGGATGGATGACATCTCTTGTCCGGCAGCTCCAAGTCACACTGGAATTTTCCATGCTCCTTTTCATCACTTGATTCAAATCCTTCCTCTTAAGAAAAAGCCCCTTCGAAAATGCCAAGCAAGATTGCCTTTAATTGCTCCATTAACAAAGGAAATACTGTTCATTATATACAACCAGCCAAAGTAATTACTATCATTTCATTTTCTAAGTTTCATGGGAATATTATTACTGGCAATACAGAAAGAGAAATAAGAAAACAGAAATCGAGTGCTTCTTGGAGATGCTCTGATTGGATATTCTGTTTTGCAGGTTTGGCAAAGGCTAACCATTTGCATGGCACGTAGATTTGTAGGATGAAGTGGAGGACCGGTTCCTTTTACTTGTGTGTGGTAAGCATGGATGGCCAGAGCTGCTGATCCCTGGGAGGAGGAGGGAGACAAGGAGAAAGTAAAGCCTCCCAGGTTTCCAGAAGGCTCTGAAAAACATGCTCAGCAGCCTGGTACTTTTCTCACTCCCCATCATCCTCAATCCTCCTCCCTCTGTGGCAAATTCACTTTTGAGAAACAGAGCAGGTGACCAAGTTAAACTCTTAGTGGCAGCAGAAGAGGGTCCCCAGGGCCACTGCTTCTAGGTGTGATAACCACCTCCAGATGCAAACATTAGTGTCCCCTCACCTCAATGGACCATGGGAAGCAGCTGTGATATGGTGAAGTGGTTTCTAGATCTCTAGGTTGTCTCCCTGGTCTGTGACAGTGACCATCATGTCTGTACTGAGCCCTTTTTGTGCCCTGGGGATGTGACAATGTGATGCCCATGAGCTAAGCAGCAGCATAAAAGGGTTTTACAGTCACTGGTACCTTGTAAGCATCAGGCTGGGTTGGTTAGAGAGGAGCCAGACAGGGGCCCAGGCCTCCCTTGGACCTTGTCCCCGATAAGGGGACTCTCCCTGCTGGCTAGTAGAGTAGAAAGTGCAGGACAGAGGGACAGGGACTGCTAGATATGTAGGACTGGAGTAGGAGTAGCCACTTTGAGATCAGCTTGCAGATTGCCACTGAGATGGGGTCAGCAAGGCCAGGGATGCCACAGAGCCATCAGAAGTCACATTAGTAGGAAAAGGAAATGGGGCAAGTGAGCTCAGCCACAGCTGTGTTCTCCTTGTTGCCCCCATTCTCTTGCCCCTCTGTTCCTGAGGGCCTGGAAATTCCTCCTTGTTCCTATCGGGATGCTGTCATCAGGGCCCACGGCTGAGGGTACAGCCATGTGACACAGTCCTGCCTGGTTCCCAGCACATCTTCAGGAGCAATTTACCCGAGCAGATGTGGCAGCTGGCCAGTGTCCCTGGTGCTGCTCCCTCAGTAGTACAGGCATCAGACTGGGGTGGGGCTGAATGCTTTCTCTTGCTACAGTGATATGCCTGTGTGTGTGTTTGTGCAAGTGGGAAGTACAGGTGATCACACTGGATTACGTGCCCAGCCCATTTTTACTTTTTATTTTCAGACAGGGCCTTGCTAAATTGGCCAGACTGGGCCTGAACTTTCTGTCTTCCTGCCTCCATCTCCAAAATACTGGCATTATCGGCATGTACCACCATGCTCACCCTCCTAAATTTATCTAGAGTACCTAGAATCTGAGTCCATTGCTCTGTTCTAACAGGCTGGCAGGAAATTCTACCCTGTGCCACCACACCTGGCTTACAGGCTTGTTTCCTAACTCAGTAACTCCCTTACTTTGAATCAGGAATCTGCAATTCATAAGAAAGTGCCTGACCTAGCTCCTCCCATGTATTTACCATGAATGTTTTTATGTATGGCTGATGTGGGACCAAGTGACATGGGCTAGAATCTGACTGGGTCATCACGTCTGACGCAGGAAGCATCCTTCCCTCACTGTCATGGCCCAGGCTCCCCACCACCCTCTCCACCCTCTTCTGGTCCCTGCAGAGCCTTGAAGTGTGGACAGAGTCATCTCAGAGAATTCCTTACTCTCTATGCTGCAGTGTCCCCAGAGAGCAAGGCCAGGCCTCTACTTGGTGTCTGTTCCTAACTCCCAGCTCAGCATCTGGGACAAAGAAATACTTTTGGTTTGAAATGAATTGATTAGAAGTGTGGCTGCTAAAAGAATATTTAAAAACCACTTGAAAGTACATGCTAACAAATTGCACTTGAAATAAATTCTATGAAATATTAATAACTAGTCTAAAATATCAAAGCCCTAATGATGTATAATCTACTCAACTTGTAAGAAGATCATATGTGGTTTGAAATTATCCTTCCTTTGATAACTCATAAGTGGATCGATCTTAGGTGCAAAGCCCTGGGTGGGTAGATATTTCACAAACAGGTAATATATTACTTAAAGATTTGCAAGACACGTACTGAAGATGTAAATTGGAGAGTAAGGAATGGTATTTGGGAAAGGCTGGGCACCTGCTAGCCCTTTTACAATCAGGTAGACAGAGCGCCCAGCTCTGTGTCCACAGTGGTAGGAATGGGTACATGCAAAAAGGCCGGCAGGCACTGGGCCATGGCTTTGCTGAGTACCTGCCATCCATCAATGAGCCAGCACAACGTGCATGAATTAAGTGCCTGAAGCGGATAAAACGTTAGGCAGGGGATGTGAAGAGGTCACTGTGGTATGTGGCATGGCTTACCATGAGCAGCTTGTAACAACTCTAAATAATTTAAGTCCAAATGTAATTAAACACTGAATGCTGATGGCAGAGCTGGAGCAAGGCTTTGCTCCAGGTGCTGACCCCCCTCATCCAGGTCCTAGGTGAAGTGCAGATAGATCTCACGCTCAGTGCCTACCCTCAGAAAATGACAGGGAGTCTAGGAGGCTGCTGAGGCAGTGCTCCTAATATGCACACCACTGCCCAGCAGGGAGAGCTGAGGGCTGAAAGCTAAGTACTGGGGAGGATCTGAAGGGCTTGGGGGCTAATAATTAAGGATGGGAAAGAGGGAAGGAGAGGAGCACAGGTGGTGTCGCTTGCTTCTGAATTGAGGCACCTGACATGACAGGTAATAAAAGAAGGATTGACAGAAGGTGGCCTTTCATAACAGGAAGGTAAAAAATTCCAGTGAGCCAAAGAAGGCCACTGTCACTGTGCCCTACCAGCATCAGCAACCAAGTCCCCAAATAACCCAGAATCCTGGTGTCCTTCCTGCTTTACAAAGAAAAAAAATGAGCTGCATCTGGTTTCTAAGAGCCTCTAGGTCAGGAATTACCTGTTCCAGAAGTGGAAGGTAAGGACTCTCATCCAAGAGATCTCAGACCTGGGAGAAACTGGCTCTGAGCAGCCCATGTGAGCAACCTATGGACAAAACTCTGGGACTGCCCTCCTCTTACTACCTCAAATGACAGGAAAAGGCAGAGTACACCTGCCACTAGTTGTGGAGGAAACGAAAAAGCAGCCATCATATAATGACAAATAAAAATAGCAAGCAAACAGATAAAACCAAGAATAGGAATGAAAGCTTATCAGAAGCTAGAATGTGCCACTGGCTAAATTCGTGTTGTTGATTTCATCTTCAAAACAACATTGATGCTATTTCCACATTTTGTATATAAGAAAAGGCTCAGAGAGATTACTTAGCTATACAAGAGTCATACAACTATTCAAAGGGATTGGTTCATTCTAAAACCCTTAACTTTCCCAACAAAGTCACCAGCCTCCAAGAATAAATGCATTAAACAAAGTTTGTGACACAGGAATGGTTTGGGCAGTTTCTACTTGCTTAGGGAAAAGTCACCAGAGGTGGTATTATTATTATTATTATTATTATTATTATTATTATTATTTTAATCCATATTTGTAGTACATAATGTTTAAATTCCTTGTGTGGAGTTGGTACATGTACATAACTCATCTCAATTCCTTTTTTCATCCCTTTTCTCTCCCTGCTTCCCCTTCCATCTCTTGATTCTCTTCCCATTTGACAAAGATCTCTCTCCCTATTTCTTATTACCTATTTTTTAGTTTGCTCTTGACTTTCAGTTTGCTGTGCTATGCTTCACAGCTCAATTTAAGATGCAAATAAGAATTATCTGAGTCCCAGCCTTTCTAACACTAAAGGTAAGATGGAGTCATAGCTAAGATTTCTTTTCTTGAAAATGTAGGGGGAACATATGGGAAGGATCTGCTATCATCAGATGCACCCTCAGTTGTTCCTACTTTTTACAGCAACATTTGGATACAAAAGATAGTCCTTGAGATTATTTTTTAGAGTACTGACTGCACTTGTGCATGTTGTATATAACCCAACTTGCTGACAAAATATATTTGCAATGTACAGCAAATGACCAAACACCTGCAATTATCTCCCTGTCCATGCCGAGCTCTGTGCGATGGGACCTTTGTAACAGAAAGTGAATTGCTTCTTCTACCCACTGAACTGGAGCTGGTGGCCCTGTGACTTATTTCACCTATGAGGATATGACAGGAAATGGAACAGCGTATGCCAGTGCTGAGCTTCCGCAGAGAGGAGCGTTATGCTCTTCCTTTCTCTTTCTTAGTGGCCTTTAACCGATCCCTACAAGCACCATCTCTTACAGAGAAAAGGCAGCCACACACACAGGAAGATGCCCAGATAATTCTCAAAGAACTACCTGCTAACTGCTAGTCTTCCAAATTCTGGAGTGGATCGGTAGGCTGCAAACACTAACTCATATCTACTCAGAACTAATAATTTTCCTCTGTACCCCCAGAGTTGAATTTCATTTTGGGGGACAATTAGACAAGGGTAAACGGAAGTGCAAAGCAAGACTAGACTTCCCCAAAGTAGCATAAGGTCTAATTGATGATTACAAAAATTGCACATCCCCAATAAATAATGAATCATGCAAGACAGTAGATAATTGTGTGATAAAACATGCATCATGGTGAGTCTAGAGAAGACAGAGGTAAGTAAATGGAATAAATCAGCTTATTTTCTTACCTAGAAGTTTTTCAATTTCTACACCATTGAGCATCCCAGCAGCTAGCTCTTCCTTTGGGGAAAAGTTGGCCAATAATTACATTATTAGTAATGAGTAACTCAGTGATATCCAGCAGCCTGTGATATCCGCCCAGTTTCATTTGCTTAGATTTGGAAAGAGCAGATACACACAAAGTGCCCAGGCTAATACATATTAATGTAGAAGAATTTTAATCCCTTATTTACTTCAAATCATCTGCATAATACCCTCTCAGGTAAACCTAGCAAAAGCTTCATAGAATTGAAGTCCAACAAAATCTACACATACAAAATGCACTGGATACAGGCAAACCAAACAAGAAATGCTGAATTTCTTTTTCAGAAAAACCTCAGAAGAATTTTTATAAAGTGTGACAAAGGTATCCAAGTCTCGGGAATTCATCTCATTTCCATTGTACATCCTTGAGAGAGAAGCTCCCCAATTTCTTCTGGAAGATATTCCTTCCCTCTCCCCACTCCTCCAAGTACTGTTGTGGTAACCACCCAAGCACCAAAAGGATGGAACATTATAGGAGCACATGGATAGAAAAATGGTGCAAGTCAGTGAACTGGGAGCCATTAAACCAGGACTCTGATGGTAAACTGTTGATCTTGAGAGGCCCAGAAGGATTTCAGTCCAGATTACATTTGCAAAGAACGTGAACTCTCAGGAAAAGGAATTGTGCATGTCGGTGACACTGATGTGTCCAAAGTCGCTAACATAGTGCCAGGCTGCTTTTTATCCAGGTATCTCTCCAAAACCTCAGGTACTCAGGGGCAGAGCTGTGGGTATGTGATCAGATTGTGGGGGCATACAGTTGACTTGCTAAGAAGAAGAAGGGTCTGGAAGGATGAGGCAGTCAATGTGGGTGTAACCTGGAGGGGTTTATCTCTCTCCCCGCCTCTTCCTTTGACTTTCTCTGCTTCCTGACCTCAATGATGTGAGCAGCTTCCCTCTGCCTGGCCCTTCCACCATGCTGCCAGCCATGGAAGGCCTGAAGCTTCTAAAACGTGAGTCAAATAAACCTCTCCTTCTTAAATTAAAGCTGTCAAGTGTTCTCTCTGATCAATAAGGAAATGGACTAACACACAGATCCATGATAGTAAATACCATGGCATTCAGCAAATACCGTGCACTCTCTGCACCCATGGAACAATATTTCTTTCTCTTTCTGAGTTGCTGGACATTAAGAACATTTAGATGTAGAGTCTCAAAGACCTACTTAGTGGAACATCACTTCTACAATCATTCCTGTCAAAATGAATCTCTTAACAGTCACTAACACATATTTCTATCTGTCCTTAATACGTAAATGTATTTATTGTATGACAAATATAATTTTCTACATAATAGGGTAAAAAAGATATATTATTAATAAATAGCCTTAAAAACTGGCTAACACTGTCAAAGAAAAGTAAAGTTCTATCACTACCTTATTTCAAAAATAAAGTGTGATCAAATATCAAAATTTAAAAACTGCAGAGTGCAAAACTCAATGATATATTTATAAACTTGGTTATATAACTGAACCTCAATTATGTTACCCTGCTGCTTCTCATCACAAACATCAGAAAACATTCCAAAAAGATTAATAACTTTGAGCATAAAATATTTAAATTTCTACACTGAAAATCAGCAATAAACAAGGTAAAAATGAAATTTTACATTTTTATCTTTTGTAACCCACTGTCTGCTGTGCTGCTTTTCATGGAGATTAACTGAAAAACAAAAGATGAGGTCACAAAGTGAAAAGCAGGCAAGGGACACACGAGGAAAATCTATCAAAGAATCTCCAGGAGAAGAGAGACATGTCATATTTCTTTTAGTACTGATAAGGCTAGAAATTGCAATACTGATTTGCCTGTCAGGGTCAAAAATATTTTTAAAATGACAAAGTCCAGAATTGACAAAGAGATAGAGGATGAACACACACCTAAGGGTCGGGGAACATAAACACGATCTTTCTAAATTATTCAATAGCTATGAGCACTTTATAGCCCAACAGGGGTTCTTACAAACACATATCCCTCACCTATACATGCACGCACGCACACATGCACACATGCATGCACACATGCATGCACATATACACACACACCTCCTTTGCACTCTCAAGAACAAATGCTAAAATATCAGAGATTCATGAGGAAAGAACACAAACATGTTTCTGAGTGCCTCAGACTGAGCCCACCTCTCACAGCTGTGCAGCTATTTCAGTCCTGCAAAGGGAGTTGCTTTTTCCTTCCTTTACCCTATGTCTGCCCTTGGGTCTTGAAGGAATAAACAAATCACACATTGCTCTTCTGAAAATCTGCCTCTTCTGCCCTTAGCTGCACAAAGCTTAGGCTAAATTTTGAACAGATTATTTATAAAGACTCAGTGAATTGTGCAGCCTTGCTGTCATTCATCTAAGGCAAAGGCATGCCTTACTTTTCCCAGTCACATCTTATTCACCCAGTTGGATCCCTTTACACATATATTAAGGAAAGCACATATAGACCTAGGGAAATATCAGAGTTTCTTCTTTGTGTCAGGATTTTGGTGATTTTAATTTTATTCTCTAGATCATTTCATTTTTGTTTTTAGAGAAACATGTAGTTTATATTTAATTTTACTAAACATGTCATTATTAATTTCCTGAGGCTGCTATAATGAGATTCCACTAAGTGGATGTCTTCAAACGAAACAAATTAAACAAATTCAGTCTTGCACAGTCTGTAGGTTCAGAGTGTGAGATCACAGTGTCAGCAAGGGCAAGGCCTCTCTGAGACTGCTTTTGAATCCTTCCTGGCCTCTGGCCATCTTCTAACTCTGGTCCTTGGTGCTCTATAATCCTCACCTGCAGCTGCATGGCTCTAACCCCTGCAGCTGTGCTCCTTGGCATTTTCTGTGTATCTTCTGTGTATCTGAGGACACCAGCCATGCTGTATTAGGAGCCCATCCTGCATTTCAACTAATCACACCAGAAATCACACTAGTGCCAAATAATGCCACACTCTGGAGGACTCGGGGTGAGGACTTTAATATATCTTTCTTATCTATTCCACCCATACACAGTAGACCTTTGACTTATGGACTTAATTCATTCCCAAGGGTTGGTTGTAACTCAAGTTGTCAGTTGAAGGCTCGGGCTTTTATACCTCTTTCAAAGTCTCTCTCTTTATACAGGCAGATGGCAGAGTCCTGAGAGAGACATTGGCCCAGGATTTCTCAATTAATCTCATGCCAGGAAGGAACCCTTTAAGGGTTAGATCTGTATCTGAGACCATCTAAAAGCACAAGCAGCCAAGACTTTGGTCGTGAGTTAAAACTAAAATTCCGGTAATAACCCAAGTTGTTGATCTATCAGGCTGATTATAACTCAAGGGTCCATTGTATGTAGCACATTAATAATCAGAAAACAAAGTAGGTGTTCTGCAAGCAACGGGAAAATAAAACGGCACACACACACAGGGTCAGCAAAATGGTTCTACCCAGCAAACATCAACAAGCAACTTTTACTGAGATAAAGAACAAAGAAACTCACATGCTTGGATTATATAATTTGTTTGCTTCTTGTCCTAAGGGACTTCACACCTTTATCTTGAGGGGATGTTTCAGGGTCTGCACCTTCTACCAAAACGCTGTCAACCTGATGTGTTCAGGACAAAATGGAGTCAGGGGGCCTCTCCACATCACCTCCTTTTTTCTTTAGTTTAGGTTTTCTTACCATATTGGAAGCTGGTATTTTAGGTACGAACATTTTGTGTAGAGATGGGATGCATCGAACAAGGTATCCCATACCAATTAAACAGATTAGGACAGTAACACCATAAAGAAACATTTGTTTTAGCCAATTGATATCTGGTAATCATCTCATAAGGAAAGTCCACAATCCAGCATTGAGCCCTTGGGACACATGTGTCCGTTTGCTAGGTTCTCATAAATCATGAAGCTTCTCATTAATGGATTTACTTTCATCAGACAAATTAAAACAGCACATTCAAGCAATTTTATTGTATCCATGGTGATGTAATAGAAGTAGATAAGCAACTGCAGCATGATTATCTAAAACCACTTGTCAGTGTTAAGCTTGTTCTTTGTTTAATAATGCCAAAGCTGTGGAAGTATAGTTAATTCATTTTACCATAAGACAGGCTAGTACATTAACACTGCGATTGGCCCTGGCTGCTGGGCCAGGCATGCCAACCAAAGAAATAGATAAAACATACATTTCTGCTTTAGTTAACAGGCTAATAGAAAAGTCCCCACATAGGTTAGTGAGACTAGTTGTAGCCTGTTTGGTGTAAGACAGTGCAGACCCAGGAGAAGGCAATAGTATAATAAGGCAGCTAAGAAAACATTTTGTGTTATAAGTTTTCATGGATATAATTGAAAGTATACTCTTCACGTGAAAAGAACCATGCAGCAGGGAAAGGAACGTGTCCATTTCCATACAATATTGGTTCATAACTAGAACAATTCCAAGTACTATTAGGAAGGTAAAACACTGAGTGATACAACTTTCAATACGAGCACATGAGGCATTTGAACTTGCCACATATGGAATGAACATTTTAACGGCATTATCAGGTTTTTTAGAGGTGGGAGTGCTGTAGTTTGGAAAGTCAGCCTATGTTACAATTTTGTTTGGGATAGTGGAGAAAATGGTGTAATTACTTAGAGGCAGGATCTTTGCACACCAGGATCAGGCAGGAAGCGAGAATGTGTTTCATTTCTGTTTTTTGAGAGACACAGAAATTGGAAACATTATTTGTTTTGCCAGTTGAATTCACATATTGCATTCCAATCTTTCCTTGAGGTCGTGGGACTCTAAGGTTTCCATAGTGGTCTAAGACCCATAGGAACAACATACAAATAAGCATTAAAGAGTTCATTGTCGATTTGGCAAATATCACCACAAGAAGCTTTTCAGGAGTTGGTTCCTCTTAAGTCACATGGAGCAAATCTTGTGCAGACTGGATCAGCACATTTATATCACCCAAGGTCACTGGCTGAGCAGTTGTCGTCCTAGGTCACTTCTGAGGTGGCTGGACTTGATTCAGAGAGAGGCAGAACTGTGGGGTTGGGTTGTGCAGCCTGTGATGTGAACTCATTCCATGCAGGGTGAATTCAATGAGCAGGAATCCACACAGGACCTGTTGGGGGTAACACACAAGCATACCCTCTTCCCAAGGTCAGCAAGGGCACTGGTCCCTGCCAGCCTGGGTCTGGGGCATTTTGAAAGAAATGGAACCAATACAGTCAGACAAAGAGCCTTGAAGAGAAACAGTCGAGGACAGCAGAAAGGAGAAGTTGGTAAGTGGTAAAACAATATCAGTCAGATCAATCCCAAGGAGTGTAAATGCTCCAGTACATCCTGAAGAGATAAGAAACCAAATAGCATTGATAATGGGAAATAAAGTATAACCAGGTGAGTGGGGTATATGTAACCAACAATAAATACCTGCTGCTCTGGACGGCAACAAGAGCCCCAGTGGGCAAAGGGGCTACATGAAAAATGAGTCAGGAGAGAGGGCAGTCCTTCAGAACCCGATCCACCATAACTGTGGCGAGTGTGAGCCGTGCTCTGAAGGGCCTACTGTAGAGGAGGAGAGTCAGACATCACCTCAGCAGGATCTGTGTGACCCCATAAAGCATTGAATAGAGGAGATAATTGTCGAGTGGTCATAGGAAAATAGGGTCTTGCCCAATTAAGGTGGTGGCAGTGGGGAAGCAAAAACAAATGTAGAAATAGCAGAAGTGACACACCCTGAAGGACTGGGAAGTCCACCGTGTGGCGTTCCATCTGCTTGCCTGTCAAATTTTGCAAGAGTGTCTGGCAGAGATGCCAAGTGTGCAGAGTAGAGATAGGAGTTTGAGGCTCCTCATGCAGCAGTTTGCCTGTCTTTTCCCAATCCTCCTTAATGAGGGTTCCTCCTTCAGGATCCCAAAGACAGCAATCATGAATTTCTCACAAAAGCTGTACTAACTTACGCTACAGGGCCACATGTACCACCTTCTACAGTAGAAAAAGCAGTTCTGCCTTATGTTTCTGTTGTGCTTCTGATAGGGAATTCCCCATGACTTCCCCATGGATTTTCTGAAGTAAATGAAGTAGACTCACATCAGGGCCATGTTCCATCCCAGGAACATCAAGGAGGCAAGTCGCCCTCCACATCAGACTTCTCCCCTTCTGGGTTCCTATTTAGGCACCAGATGTAGGGGTTCTGAAAGCAGTGGGAAAATAAAACCACACACACACCAAGAGTCAGCAAAATGGCTGCTACCAGGCAAACATAAGCAAGCAGTTTTCTTGAGATAAAGAACAAAGAAACTTATATTGTACATGCTTAGATTATATAAATTGTTTGCTTCTTGTCCTTATGGGACCTCACACTTTTATCCTGAGGGGATGTTTCAAGGCCTACACTTTGTACCAAGACACTGTCAACTCGATGTGTCTAGGACAAAATGGAGCCCTCTCTACAAGACAGTATTTCCCAAGTTGCTTCCATGGTATAGCACAGACTAAAGAGCTGAGGAGGAGAACAAAGCAAAGAACTATTAGCTATCCTCTATAATTCCTCGTCATAGGTGAGTGGACAAATTCCTCAAAAATGCAACTTAACAAGGCTAAGTCAAGAAGAAATATTAGAAAATTTGAATAATACTATAGCCAGCAAAGAAACTGAATCAGGGAGTAAGTATTTCCCTAAAAATGCACACATCTGTATTGGTACATTGCATTCTTCCCACTTTTAAGGACTATATTGTTCTGACCCTAATTATACTATGCCAGAGAATAGAAAAAGTATTTCTACCTCATTCTGAGTGATTTGAGATCACTAAAGCTCTGACACTAAAACCAAATAAAAAGAATACAATGAAGGAAAATATTAGGTCAGTTTTGTTCATCATTTTAAATATCAAATATTGCAGAATTTTTTTTTGCAAAATGATATCCAGTGATGCATTACAAAAATATAGCCATATAGTCTCTCCTTTAATTTCAATTAACAATTTTAAATTTAATTGATAAAGGAGATGAGCTATGTTGGGAGAATTATTGGGAAACCCCACTTGATCATAACTGATTATTGCAGTATCTGCCCAAAATTGTGAAAATCTTTGACTCCCACTCATAATTTCAACTCTAGTGCACAAGAAATTAGAGATCAACATTAACCACACAAATGATGTCAACAAAAGACCACATCAGAAATCATTATTAATGTTGAAATGAGAGTGGAAAGAATTTGCCTTGTTCCTTACTTCCTCATGGCTTCTATTCAGTGTTACAAGGACATTATGGGTAGTAAAATAACACTAGAAAATAATTAAATGATAAGATTTGGAAGGGAAAAACTTGTACAATTGTAACTTTTCATTTAAAGCCCAAAAGAATTTATAGAATAATTGTATAGATAATTTAAAAGGTATAGCTGCCATTGGATTAATATAAAAATTATTTATGTTTGATAACGTTTTTGCAATCTGGGTGATGACTAGATGGATGTTTTCACTTTATAAAAATCTATCAAACTGTAAACCTGTGAATTGCATTGTTTGTTGTAGTTTACAGCTCAACAAAAGTTTACTTGTTAGTCTTGCCCAGACATCATAATTGTGAAATTTTTTCATGCCTTTAGCCAATGATTACAGAAATATACCTACCATCAACATGTCCATTATACTTTTCTTGGAGAACTTACTAGAAAGTATTGGAGGAACACAAAATGTTTGTATCATAGAGCAAGCATAATCCACACATTTTTGAGAAATTATAACCGAAGACTTTCTGCATGGACTGCTGTGAGTCTTGTCAGCAGGGGAACACCAGTGTGTGCACAACTTGATTGAAAAGTGCTCACAGGAGCATCTGTGCAGGAAGCAGAATGTGGGAGAGGGGAAGGTGAGCTGAGATTTGCTGTTACTGAGGCTTTGGCTGTTTCCTTGGGGATCTCTGGAGCCGGAAGGGCCTTCAGAGTTTTCCTAAACTAAGACAAGGGTGGGGCCAGGACTTTGTGCCTTCACACCACCCACCACTCTTGCCTTCAGCTAGTGGAGTAAACTTAGTAAAGCAACTTTCTCTGGCCACAAGCAATTCCTAGGAAGAACTAACTGGGAAAGGTTACCAAGCAACAGTCCAGGTCCTTGGGGGAAAGGGTACCTTGTTTTGTGAGGGAATCTTGGAATGTACCATAGATGCATTATAGCCAGTAATTCACGTATCACCTAGGCACTTCTCTACTTTGTACAATTTGTGCTGGGTTTGGAAGTCTGGGAGCTTTTTCACTTCACCGGTTGAGTTTCTGTCAGGCTTTGCCAATAATGGTCACATGAGTGGCTAGTGACTGGAACAGAAAGAAAAATGATCTTTCAGTCAGCTTCCTGTTGATTTCCCACTCTTGTATCATCTACTTCCTATTCCTACATCATCCACTTCCTGTTCCTGAATCACCTACTTTCTGTTTGCTTCCTGATTCTATTGGTTTTCTGTTTTTATCAGTATTACTGTTCATGTTCCCTCATCCTGTCACTAGCACTTGTTTCAGCAGAAAGAGGCCATGGTAGTTTCTATAACACCAGCCCCCCCGGAAACCCAGGGTGGCCAGTTCAGTAGAAGGACCCTCTGAGAAAGCCAGCTCCAGCCCAGGACTGTCTTCTTCTGGAATTCTCCTTGCCTTCCTGGAACAAATACTTCCACACTATGGTACGTGTCTACAGTCTTATTGTTGATTTTCTATACAATTAATTTTTATATACCAAAATTCGTTTTTATGATGTCACCTTGTAAAAGATATAATTCATGATTCTAGTTATTTAATAATTTCAGTTGGGGATCCAAACTATCATGAGTAGGTTCTGAACTACTTTCTTTATTGAAACTAATCAAATGACTTACCAGATCTGTTCCTTTGCCTAAATAAGAATGTAATGGACAAGTAGAGCTAGAGTAGATGACATGCAAGCTCTGAGATGTGATAGAAATAGTTACAAGGATAATTTATAATTCTTACAATAAAGACATGGGTTTAGAATCTTTCAAATGGCAGGGTCTCATTAAAAAGTACATTGCACTTTAATAACTGCAGACAATTACAGTTCAGCTGACATGTCATTTCATATCTGAAGAGCCAATTTAAATATCTATAGAAAGATTATAAATATCTATTAAAAAGCTTCTATGTGCCAGAGTAATATTTTAATAAAAATCATCAAAGAGTTATTCTCTCAAGTATTTTTCTATGTAGTTTAAGATATACTTGATATATTAAAAACTGTCTGTGCATCTCAATGAGTTTGGGGATGAGTATGCACATGAAACCAACACCACCATCAAGTCCAAAATCATATCCACCACCTCCCAAAGAGTCTCTCCTTTTATTTTTATTATTATCATTTTCATGTTAAGAATACTTAACATGTCTTGAATGCTTGTAATGTTTTCACAATTTCATTAGCTTTGGTTCTGTTCTGTCTTGTTTTATTAGATTTTACTCTGATGATATGGGCAGCTACTTTGAACATAATGGGATGTATTATGGTAATCATGGTTGGTTTCCTACTATCTTGATTTGAAGTCCTATAATGCTTTCATTCTTTTGTTTAATTGGTTTTGTTCTGTTTTGTTGTGATTTTATTATGTGTGATGGTATGAAAAACTATTTTGAAGAAAATGAGATATTATAGTAACCATTGTTAATTTCCTGTTGTCTGATTTTGAAGTTCTGTAATGTTTTCATTCTTTTGCTTTGATTGGTTTTAGTCTGTTTTCTAATATTTAATTTCATTATGTATGAGAGTATGGACAGCTATTTTGAAGAGAACAAGAGACATCATAGTATCCATTGTTGATTTCCTATTGTCGTGTTTTGAACACGACATAATGCTTTGATTCTTCTGTTTTTATTGGTTTTATACTATTTTGTTTTGTTTGATTGTATTGTGTGTAAAGGTATGGACAACTATTTCAAACAAGAGACATTATGGTAGCCATTGTTGATTTCCTGTTGTGAAATCCTGTGTTGCTTGCATTGTTCTGTTCTGATTTGCTTTGTTCTGTTTTCTTTAAAATAAAAAATATTTTAAAAGAGAACACTTAACATTTACTCTCTCAGTAAATTTTAAATTCTCAGTCTGGTATTGTTAGTTACTAGCACTGCTATATTTATAGAATTTATTTCTCTTGCATGACTAAAATCCTGTACCCTTTAACCATTACTTCTCTGTTTCCTCCTCTAACCCTGAAAACCATGCATGTATGAGTTTGACTATTTGGAGTTCACATATAAATAAGATTGTATAGTGTCTGCTTTCTCTTCAGCCTTTCTGAAACATGGGACTTCTTGTGATAAGCAAGAAATTTTCATCTCCTCTCCTCTCCAGTATCTTGTTACACTTATATATCACTTGATACACTATATATCACTTGGGAATGCTAATTGAGTCATCAATACTTGATAATTTTTAAAAGATGGTTATGTGGTTCACTGAGTAAAGGAAACATTTAGCTAATCTTGACAGCATGAACTACTCAAGCCTACAAATAAATCCTAATGGATCCCATTCAGACATTAAATGTTGATGTAATCATAATATTATTGTGTAATATCTGGCTCTTGAGATTCAATTCAATTCCGTATCTGACAGGTAAATGTTTTGCATTGACTCTTACTAGTCAACCCTAAAAACAGCCCTGCAAGGACACTGTTATTATCCCCAGGTGAAGAAATTGAGTCCAATAAGCTAGAGAGTAACTTATTAAAAACCATGTAGCAAAGTTAATCATTTGTCTTTTATTCCTAAACAAGTGCAATAGTAGTGGAATTCTCTACACAAGGCAATGAAGAGCAGAATATATAGATGTTCAAAATCAAAATGTCCAGAAAACTAGTTCCTGCCAGTTTATACCTGC
Source organism: Dolichotis patagonum (assembly GCA_004027295.1). NCBI lineage: Eukaryota > Metazoa > Chordata > Mammalia > Rodentia > Caviidae > Dolichotis > Dolichotis patagonum. The sequence continues at coordinate 383,920 of PVJX010000094.1, forward strand.
CTCTCTGCCCCATGACCCCTACTTCTTACCCCCACTCCAGTCTTTATGGATGTGACCACTCTTGTCTATACATATGCTAGACAGTTCACATAACATCTGTGATTACTAATGACTCAACCTCAGGTTGACTTGTCTAGGCAAAAAGAAGGGAAATGGTTCCTGGAAACTTGGAAATAGAACAAAAAATTCAAGGTATTTGGATTCTAAAATCCAGACCTAACAGATCAGAATTCAGATATGCTACATAATCATCAGAAGACAAAAAACTCTTGGACTGGCAAGACAATAGGAAGATCTAAATATATAAACTAAATCTAAATAAGTAACCTGAGAATTAGAATGATAAAGTCATCTTAGACAAAAGACAGAATCATTGTGAAGGTGCTGTACAGGGAAGAGGAGAATTACACAGGGGATATTTTTCATTTATTTATGCAATACAGGTGTATGTGCATATTGACCGTGCAATCATGTTACTGATTATTCCACTGACAGAGGTCTTCCTATCTCATAAAGATACCTGGGGTTACTTCATTGAAGAAACAAATTTTAATGAATAGTTTTTATTGAAAGTAATACTTGAACAATTATTTAACATGTAACACATTATTAAAAGACCTAGAGTCCAGAGATGATTATTGTTACCCATTTACAATTTTAATCTTTTGCAGGCCCTCCCCTACTGTTGAATAACATGTTGACCATCATTTATTGATTTTTTTGGTTGGTTGTTACATATGACAGCTAAGGATTTGGGACACTTATACCAATTTCCATCTAGCAAGTTATTATGATTGCATCACTGGTTTTAGTGATGAGTTCTAATTAGTCTTCTAATTAGCTTTGTTTGAAGTTGTCTTAAATCTCTATGTTTTATTGTCCTCTTTTGAACCCATATTTGAAAGCAATATATTTGAATCACTCTATTCTAAAACATTATCAAGATTAATAATATTTATTCTCTTTTTATCCACAGTTAAGCTTTCTAGGTTGCATCTATAAACCCATCCTAAAATCTGAATAACTAACAATGCAGGTCTGTCATGGAAACTACTGCACAGAGTTCACTCTAGAATTTCAATGTTGCAATTATTGCTTAAACTCTTTGTCTGTAGGGTCAAAGCGAACACAGTTTTTGTCTCCATAGTTGACTAAGGCCCCAGCCACGCAGCTTAGTTTACTTGACATCTAATTATAAGTCTCTTGTGTAATTTTTTTCCCTGGAATTTCAACTGAACTTTATTTGGGGATAAGGAACCCAAGTCCTTTTCACAATATTCCTTGCTCTTGCTCTCTGTATGGATTGGAATCCTTTCTACTTCTGTCTTACGGACCGCCTTGAAACCCCTGACTTCCTGCTCCATGTGGATACTTGCTAGATGGTTTTTGTGCCCTGCAACTTGTTGGATGGTTTTTGTTACATGCAAAGCAAATGTCATCCTAGTCTCTTTTCAGTCAGCTTTTGCAGCAGTCCTGTTTGTTGATTCTTGGTATTATTTTCTGTGCTGTTGGGAGTCCGGTTCAGGAAGTCTTTGCCTGTGCCTAACGCTTTAAGGGTTACTCCTATATTTTCTTTCAGCTATGTCAAAGCTTCAGGTCATCTACCTAGATCTTTGATCTACTTTTATTGATATTTTTAGTGAACTCTTGGGTTAGTGTCTCTGTTTCTGATGACTGGCATCTTCCCTTTTCTTCATTTTCACATTTGTTTTGCTAGAGTGTGAATTCAAAAGAATTCTTCCAAAAGGCTTTGGAAGGTAGGATTCTTTCACTCTTGTAGCTGAAAGGCAGTTATTTTGCTCTTAGGCATGATCATGCCCTTCTTAGTACAGATTCTGGGTTATGAATGATTTTCCCAAAAGCTGCTAAGCACACTTATCACCGTTTTCTTGCTAATGAGACCTCTGACACCTCCAAGAGCCTTGTGCTTTGCAGGCTTCCTGTTGCATCTAGTCTCTAAAAACTGGTCACTATCTTCTAACCTGACATTCTAAAACCCTAAATGCTATTGAGATGTGCATGTCTCCTCACTTAGCCCCCTTGACCCTTGAAATCCCCTCCACATTGAAGTCTCACTTGGGTTTAGATGATTTGTGGTATCATCTGTTTGGTTACTGGATCTTTCTATTCCCTTTGTTTTCTCTTTCTGTGTCTTGTATTAATTAAATATCAGACTCTTTAAACTAAAACTCTGGCCTTTCTCCTTTTTCACAGGTTATCTTGAAATCTCTTTTGTGCACAGAATTCTAGATGATTTCCTTTGCCTTTGCTTTGAAACCTTGTATTGAATTATTAATACATCCCCCAAAACACTCTTATTTGAACACCCAAGGGATAACTCTTGCTTTCTAATTGAATCTTACAAGTAAAAAAAAGTAGAGAGTATTGCGTTTAGTTTTGTAGATACTTACCTTGTGCAAGACATGAAATTTCTCTTTTCCTTCTCTCATTATCTGTTTCACCTGTTGCTCTATTTGGCTTCATCCTTGTTCATGTTACAGGATTTCTTCAAGTGTTAGTTTTTCTTGCTGTAGTTTTCATTTGTAGATGAGGCACAGTGGAGGTCCCAACTAAGGTATGCAGAGTTTGTGAAGAAACTGCCAAGTGAAGAAGTGGGAAGGAAAGGTGGCATCATGAAGATGGTCTAGCAAGTGGGTCACATTGTGTTGGGAAAGCCACTTGTCAATCTCAAAGCTAATGAGAAGGCCTACAGCCTGCCTGTGTGGCTCCATCAGTGTACACTTCACAGGGCCTCAAGACTGGAGTACTTTCAGCTGTGGACTTTTCAGACTCTAAACACTACTACCTCCTGTCCTTGTCTCCAGCACCCTTTCTTCCCTAGACACAGTCTTCTCCTTCCTTATATCTTCCAAAAGAATCACCCCTTCTCTGAGAGGAGAAAGCTCTTGCCTTCTCCATTTTATTACCTGCACATCTGCAGTGTAGTGCTTACATACAGCAGCTCCACAATAAATAGATGTCACATAAATGAATAGATGAGCACATGAGGCAGGACCAGAAAGGTCTCCATGCTAACTGGAAATTTTCTGAGATAAAGAGTTCTTTATGCATTGTTGCTCTTCATTTGAGAATCATGTCTTGAGTCACCATAAAATCACAAATTTTAATTCAAGAGAAAGCAAGAGAAATTCATGACTGAACGCACATTTTTGATAGAAGATGGCCTCTTCAGAAAGGGGGGAAGTGTTCAAATAGCCTACGTATTTCTGTTTATTTTAAAGCAAATACTACCACTTTTTCAGTTCCCTGACTCAATTTAATGAATAACAATAGTTAGAATAAGGTAAAGTTATAAAGTAAAGAATAAGTTAGAATAAGGTAAAGGAGCTACCCATGTGCAGCTACACCTTTACTTTGTTTAAAACAATACAACATTTGGAAACAAAACCTAAATAATTTGACCATTACCCTGCTGAAATTGAATTATCAAGTGCTTTTTAGATTCTCGACAATATGGAGAGTGAATCCAGGAAAGAGAGTACATTTAAAATATTAAACCTTCAGGCTTGCTAGCTTTTAAAGTACATTTTCTAATGGATCTCTTTAAAAGCCGGGGAGACTATGGAAGAAAACACAAAGTGAAGGAAGGAAAGTCTCTGCTCACAGTCTGTACTCACAGTCCTTGCTGTTTTGGTGACAGGCCAAGGCACTGAGCATTTGCTGCCTGGGTGAGTTTGAGCTCCACACGCCGGGATCTGGAAGGCAACTCACTCACACAGAGGTCATGCTGTCACTCCTTATTCATGCCTGGCTCACACGTATCTCATTTCCACAGAGGCAGGCTCCAGGGCCGCACTGGAAGAACTTTTCAAAGCCATTCCTGTCACCTTCTCTTTAAACAGGAGGGCTTGAGTGAGTGGAAAGCAACCCTTTCCACATACTCTTTAGTTTCCACTGAATGGAATCACCAATCTCCCAATATAACACTTCAAACATACAGCATGAAAAAGAATTTTTCCTCCGACAGTCAAACCATAAGGAAGCATCAGGAGACTCAGACGACCCCAGGTAAGAAATTCAATTACCAACAGTAATGAAGGCAGTTTGAGCCAATCAGGACCCAAGGCCTTGTGGCTTCCAGAAGGTGAGCCACAAATGGAGGAAGGGCCAAGAAAGAGTCTGAGCTCTGGTTGCTCTCTGGCTCATGTCCCTGTGCATTCCATCTGTGCATCCCACAGCCAGGGCCCATCTGCAGAGAAATTAGCATTTACAGAGTTACTTCATCAAGGACTGCTTGACTTTGACAATGGTAGCTGGGGGTCTGACATCTCCCTAACACTCTAGCACCCAGCTGTGACCTTGCTGTCTGATGCCATCATGTCATTCTTGTTTTTAGAAGCATTGATGATAGTTTCTATCATAAAAGTTTTTTCTGTCTTAAAGAACTATCTCTTGGAGTTGCCTAAATTGCACACACTTGGCTATGATTGATGACTCCTGAATTCTCAACTATGCTAGGAGGTCTAAATTTCTCAGTCAGTTATTTACTCAAAATTAGGTCCCTGATAAATGGCCTGCTCTTTGGAGTTACAGGTGGGTAATAATGGGGATTATGTTGTTAGAAAGACATAAAGCATAAAATTAACAAGACAGAAGCAAGCCTGGGTCAGGAATTATTAGGGAAAGCAGGGAGAGCTTGGGAGAGAGGAACAGGAGTTTTAAATGAACAGTTAATTTAGCAGTTCTGCTGCCACATCAGGCCCCCAACAATCTCTAAAGCACTTCCCCAGAGTCAGAGGGGCAGACCTCACAGTTACTCTGGCTGGAGACATCAGAAAAGGTAATCATTCCAAATGAATCATTTCTTCCTTCCAGGTAAGCCAAAAATAACTAAAGATTGCAGTTAAGATTAGATAGCAGTCTGTCTCACCATTATCTCTGACCATCATTGAGTCAAGTCACTTAATCTGTCTATGGTAAAGTTTCAGTGAGCTCTTATACTGTATGGTGGCTGAGTATTACATTCTATGCTAGTGCAAGAATTTGTTGTGCAAGACCTTAACTGTAGGGTTGTTTTGCCATCTAACACTGTCTGCAGAGAACTAGTGTTATGTAATCTTGTTGGGGCCATTGACCACTAATCATCTATCTGCTCCTAATGACAGTTAGTCCTTTGGCTTCCTGACCATAGAGTCTGACCACAGAGATGAGGTGCACACAAGCCAAATAGATTCATTAAGTGAGATTGGGTACACAAAAGCTAAGAGGGAGAGGGTGGCATTGTTAATTTCATGTATTAACCAAATATGAAAGCCCAGATATCTGGCCAAACATTAATCTGAATCTATCTAGAAGCAGTTTTGGGATGAGATTAACATTTTTGTTGAAAGCGAGCAAAGTAGATAGTGCCACTTGATGTAGCTGGGCCTCATTTAATCAGCTGAAGGTTTAATTAGACCAAAATGGCATACTCTGCAAAAGGTAATGGGAATCCCCATCACCTAACCCAGCTGTGTTATCATCTGAGCTGGAACATCAGTCTTTTCTGCTATTGGGCTTGAATTGAAACTTGGCTCTTCCTTGATCTTAACCCTAATGGCTTACAGATTGAAATGAAAACCAGCAACCCTCCTTGTCCTCAGTCTTCCAGACTCAGATTGGAATTCTCCATTGATTGTCCTGTGTCTTCAGCTTACAAACTACATGTCCTGAGACAACTCAACCTCCACAGTTACGGGAGCCAATGCATTAGATACACATGTTTATATATAGCATAGAGCATATTGATTCTGTTTCCATAGGAAATCCTCACTAATACAAGGATCTGCTTTCATTTAAATCATGAATTTTAAGAACACAGGTTTAAGGCTAACCTTGGTCATGTTTCTGGCCACACAGAGTCCATAAGTGCATTAGCTCATAAAGCTCTACATACTCATTAGTAAAAAAGTATTCAACCCATTGCATCCACTTCTAACAACTCCCTGCTTTTTCCAAAGCAGTGTGAGGACAAAATAACACATGATTCCACCTTCCCTTCACAGCAGGAGTCTTTACAATGAATGCGCTCTTTGACAGTCACCACACTTTCTAATGGGGAAATTGTCCAAGAACCCTTGAGCTGCCTCAAACATTGGGCTTCATTCATCAAGGTCACAAGGGAGAGGGAGGTACACAGAAAGACTACTCTTAAAGCAAAACATGTGGCTTTGTAAACTACTACATGGTCTCTTTTAGAGAATGTTCCATGTGTTGCAGAGAAGAATATATATTCTGATGTTGTTGGGTGGAACACTCTGTATATGTCCACCAAGTCCATTTGTTCACAGGTGTGATTCAGTTCTGGTATTTCTTTGCTGATTTTCTGTCTAGTTGATCTGTCCCTTTGTGTCAATGGTGTGTTAAGGTCTCATGTTATAATTGTGTTATTGCTTATTTGATTTTTCATTTCCGCTAATATTTGTTTTATATAGTTGGATGCTACCAAATTTGGTGCATAGATATTTAAGATTGTTATCTCTTCCTCTTGATGTTTTCCCCTAACTAGTACATAGTGGCCTTCTTTATTTATCTGGATCATTCTTGGTTTGAAGTTCACCTTGTCTGCAAACAGAATAGGTACCCTTGCTTTTGGGGGGGGGGGGTCCTGTTGCATGGAGTATTGTTTTCCATCCTTTGACTTTCAGTCTATAAGATTCCTTTGGGTTAGATGGGTTTCTTGTATGCAACATATGGTTGGGTGTTGTTTCTTAATCCACTTTGCTAGTCTGTTTTTTTTTAATTGATGAATTGAGGCCATTTACATTAATGGTTATAACTGATATATATTGGTTTACTTTTGACATGCTATTTTTCTGCTGTTGATTCTTTATCTTTCCACTCTGTTTAATTGTTACCTTGCTTAGTGGTTTTTTCCTATGTCTGTCTAGAATGTCTTTGAGTATTGTTTGCATGGTTGGTTTGGTGGTCATGAATTTTTTCAGCTGTTCTTTGTCATGGAAATACCTTATTTCTCCATCCATTTTGAAGGACAGTTTTGCAGGGAACACCAGTCTGGGTTGGAAGTCATTTTCCTTTAGGATCTGAAATACTTCACTCCATGCTCTTCTTAACTTTTTGTTTGTGTTGAGAAGTCTGCTGTGTTTCTGATAGGCTTTGCTTTATAGGTGATCTGTCTCTTCTCTCTAGCAGCTTTTAATATTCTGTTTTTATGTTTGATTTCTGGGATGTTGATTATTATATGTCTGGATGTAGTTTTATTTTGGTTATGGTTATTTGAAGTTCTATATGCTTCACTGATCTGTATGTCAGTTTCCATTCTCATGTTTGAGAAATTTTCAGCTATTACTTCTGTAATAGCCTCTTGATATCATTTGTGTTGTCACCTTCCTTTTCATTTATACCTATCAATCTTATGTTGTTTTTCTTTGCATAATCTTGTAGTTGTTGAATTGTTATTTCCTGGTTCCTTCTTATTTTAAAAAGATCTTCCCTTTCCTGTTCACTAGCTGCAATCTTGTCTTTGAGGTCTGAAATTCTATCTTCACTTTCACTGAGACGGTTTTGCTAACTTTCGATGACATTTTTTATTTCCTGTATATCTCTTTGAATCTGCTTCATGCATTCTGTTTGTTTCTTATATTGTTCATTCAGAGTTTCCATCTTTTTGCATTGTTCCTCTAATTTTTTAACTATGTCTTCTTTAGATGTGTTTAACATTTCTTTCCTTAAATTTGTCATTTCTTCTTTTACCTGGGAGACTATTTCTGATTTGAGTTCTATTATACCTTCCAGGAGTTGTTTCTTTACTTCAGTTGATATCATTTCTAGAATTTCAGGTGTATGGTTTATATTTTCTGTTGTGTCCATGTCTCCTAGGCTTGCTTGGGTTGGGCTGGAAGTTTGAGATTGCATTTTGCTCTTTTGTTTTGTCATTTTCCTATATTTCCAGGTTTTGAGCAATGTTTCAAAGCTTCCTCAGTGCACTGGGAATCACCTGGACCACTTTTGGCTGCCAGGGAAGACTTCTGGCAACTGCTAGCCACTTGGAGCTCACTGGGCATGGGCCAGTTGGGCCCACGGGGATCACTGTGTCCTCTGGTGGTTTCAAATGCAGGGCATGGTCTTACTGCCTTGGAGCAAAATTCCAAGGTTTCCCTGTGTGCTGGGATTCAACCTGCATGCGCAGTCAGGGCCTGGGACTGGATTCTGGACCCTGCTTGTTGCTTGGTGTTCACTGGGCATGGTCTATGCCAGCAATGTGAAGACACTGTTCAAGTTCAAATTGATAATATGCTCTTGGTCCTCCTACAGTGGGCCAAACAATGTTGGTTGAGATGGACGCAAAGTTCTTGGAGGTTTCAGTCCATACTCAGTTGGATTCAAGGCAGTGTGGCATGGTGGGGCCACAGTTCATGGCAGCTTCAAACAGCAAGATAGAAACTGGCAAAGGAGCAAACATGTGGCTTTGTGACTGGGTTTGAAGAAGGCAGAGATATACAACGATTCTTGTCCTCCAGGCCCTAAGGCTCCATTATTAGACATACTCCCCTGTGGATTAGAGCATTATTGCCTTTGAAGTGGCTGTTATCATTAAAAATTTAACAAGCCCTTTAGTGCTGGGGACATTCTAGAAGCTTGCATATGTTACCCCAAGATGATTTCATCAGATCATTCAGAGAATAAGGCCTCTTCACTAGTGGGGAAGACACCGGAGTTGTCCAAAACCACATAGTTATCAATGGCAAAGTAAGACTCTGAACCACAGCTGCTGTCAAACTGGGTATGCCACAGAGGTGACATATGTTGGCCTATTAGCAACCAGCACAGTTCTCTAGTTCCTGCCCAACTGTTATGGCATTGGTGTTACTCTTACCAATGCATGTACCACAGAGCTTGTGGGCTCAATCTTACTGTGTTTTAGCTGAAGGCAAATCTGGATAACCCAGTCAACTGTCCTGGGAACCCACTAAAACTGTACATGGAACTGAAAGTCAATAGTAATGCTGATAGAAATAAAGTTTTATTTTAAAAACAGTGATATGCCTGTAACCTGATTAATGTATTAGCACACAGTGGGGGTGCCCAGCATCTCACACTGTCAGGTCTAACCCAGTGTCTCTTCTAAAACTTCAGCAAAGGCAATGGTACCTTTGTTTATTTCTGCCTCAGCCAGCAAGTGCTCCTCACTAACCCTGTCACTCTGGGGTGAGTGAGCTCATGGGTATCCATGAGCTCAACAAACCCTTCATGCAAACTGGCCTCTGTGCTTTCCTCTGCCATTCCTGTGATGACACACACCAGGATCACTGTACTGGAAACTCCCTCAACCTAAGATTCTTTGACCCTGGCTAACCTCCAACACTTAAAGTTCAGACTGTAATAACAGCTTCTAGTGAGACATACCCGTGACACTCAGTTCAAAATTGCAGTCTACCCATATACACTTCTGATCACACACACCTTGCCTGTCTCAGTCACTCAATTATTGTAGGAACAAAATACCCAATACCCACAGCCTAAAGAAAGAAAGGCTTATATGAACTCATGATTTCCAGCATAGTCATCTAGCTCAGAAAGAGCATGGCAGAAGGGTCTGGTGAAGGAAAGTTGCTCACATCATGGCCTTCAGGAAGCAGAAAGAGGCAGAGGGAGTTGGGGAAGATACACCCTTCCAGGTCACACCCTCAGTGAGCCAGCTCTTCTGACAAGGGTCCCCTCCTGACACCTTAGCTGTAAATTCATTGGTGGATCAATTCATTGCTGAAGACAGCACCTCTATGAATCATCTCCCAAAGGCTCCACATCTAAACTAACGAAACTTTGGGGGTCTTGCAAGATCTAAACCATAACAGTATCCTAAATGGCTCCTATGGTATTTATAACCTTCTAACATGCTACATTCATATGTGTATATATACATGTATGTATTACACATATCTACACATGAGTGCACATTGCATTGCATATATTATATATAATTTTATTAGACTCATTGTTAATTGTCTTCGTCTCCTGATTGAACATAAGCTCCATAAAGTAGAGATATTTTAACAAGTTCTCCTTGCTCTACCTCAGCCTTAATTTTGGTGCATAATGCATAGGTAAAGCATGCAATAATAAATGTTGATTGAATGGTTAAATGTAGCCTTTCAGCATTTAACCATTCAGGCATTAAAGAAAACCTCTGAATGCCTCTTTCTTCCTTATGGAACTGTAGCACCCCAGGGTGATTCCATTTTTTTTATTAACAATGCCAAAGAAATGAGTAAAATGTCAACACTGATACAGTTTCTAACTTGTGGCTGCTAACTTATAAAAAGGCTCATAAAATAGAAATTTAAGATCATCATTCCAGCCAATCCCTCAGTAATCTAGTCACTAACTCATTTTTCACTCATTCTGCTGGCAGATGTTTACATCTCCCTCACACACTAAGGCTGCACATGGCACAATTTATTCCTAGAAATTGCATGTGAATTGGTAGTGACATCATGAAACCCTCCAACTTTGTATTCATTTTTCCAGGAAAACAAGTTAATGCTGATACTTCAGTATTAATTCTCTGCGTTCATTATTGTGCAAGGATCTCCTGAAAATGCCATATATTCAAGCCTCTCAGAGACTGTGGCTCTGCCATTTGGGAAGGAATTTGTCCCCGATCAGCCTCAGGGGCACCACCCCTCAGAGACAAGTTCCCTTATAGGGCTCCAATTCCTAGGAGTCTGCTCCCTATTCACTCCCACCCAGGAAACAAACTGTAGGTGCACAGGAACGTCTTTGAAAGGAAAACGGACAAGTCAGGGGACAAGTCAGAACCTGTGGGGCAGGAGAGAGGAGGTGTCTGGGTTTCTAGCCCAAGACCAGGTTGGTGATTCTATCCAGTGAGGCAGAGGGGCCTGGAACCCAAGCTGGATCTGGATGGGCTTCATCAGAGGGCACCTGTCAGTCTCCAAAACATGGTCTTAATTCAGAATGAACTGTTTCCTTTCCCATCCATACTACTTCACTGAATTAGTATTTCTTCCACAAATACTGGATGGCAATGACTTTCCCAGAACTCAGAAGTCCACAGAGCTGGTTTTCATGGAAGGAGGGAGGTGTGTTGAGGGGCCATGGGTTCCTCACTGGCTGTATTTGTTGTCCTTTCTTATCTCCCTGGTGCTCCCACATTAAGCAAGACCTACACCTCCAAACCACCATGTCTGTGTCACAGAGCCCAGGTCAAGGAAGGAAAGAGACCCAATGCAGCATGAGAGGTCCTGACAGAGACACATTGGCTGAGGAGCGGTTATGCTATGGCTTGAGATGACTTACCACACTATCTTCCCCACTCAGCCAGTTCTCAAAGGCATTTACTAAGCCCAAAAATGGAGGAGCACTGACTCTGTTGCCAGAACAGCTTGAAGTGCCACATGTGCAGGTAGCGTGTGTGGAATGCATGTGTAGTGTGTGTGTGTAGGTTGCCATGTGTGGTGTGTAGATAAAGTGTGTCATGTGTGTGATGAGTGTTGCTTGTGGAATGTGTATGAAATCTATTGTGCAGCACGTAATATGTTTGTGTTGTGTGTGGTGTTGTTACCTTCATGTCACTTGTAATGAAATAGCAGAGATTGTCAATTTAATAAGGGAAAAATTTTGTTTTAGCTCATAATTTCAGAGGTTTCAGTCATGGCCACTGGGCACATGGCCCTGTTGTTTTGGGCACAAAGCAAAAGAGGCCACTCATCTAACAGAAGCCAGGTAGCAAAGAGATAGAACGGGATAAGGTCCTTCAAGGACACACTCTCAGTGACCTCATTTCTCTCCACCAGGTCACACTTCCTGACCATTCTACTGCCAAGAATTGTGAACTTCACACATAGGCCTTTGGGAAACACTTAAAATAGAAGCCGTAGCTGGCATGCTTAGCGTAGTCATTCTGTATGTGGTATGTAATGCATGTGGTGTGTGACATGTGGAGTATGTGGAGTCTGTGAGTTCTAAGTGTGGTATATACTATGTGTTTTGTGCCATGGTGTGTGAAGTATGCATGTGGCACAGTGTATGAGCAGTGTGTGATTTATTTTGAGTGTAAAAGTGTTTCATATGTGGTATGTAACATATGTTGTGTGTTATATGTGAAGTGTGTGCATGTGTATTGTAAATATAATATGTACTGTGTTTTGCATCACACAGCCCCTGTGGGGCTCTGTGTGTAATATGCATGTTGTATGTGTGGTATGTAGTATATGTTAAGTGTAAAGTGTTTTGTGTGTGCTATGTAATGTGTGTTGTATGTGGAACATGTGAGGTGTGAGTGTAGTAGGTAGTATGTTTTGTGTCATCACATGTGGAATAGGTGTGGAGAGTATGATCTACACTGTGTGTGATATGTCCTGCATGATGTGTATGGCGTGTGTTATGTGTGTTGCAGTACATGTGTGACCACAGACATGACAAAGAGGATAAGCTGAGAAGGTCTAGGGGAGACTCTAGGTTGGGGCCTGCACTGTGCCCCAGGAGCCCAATCTCAGTAGCCATCTAAGGCCCAGCCTTGGCAGCAGGCCGTGATCACACACCTGTGAGTGGCAGAGTGCATCAGAGGCCACCAACCTTCTTGGGTGCACAGATGGATGCACAGGCAGCAGTCTGTACATCACTTTGCAAAACAAGCTGCAAAGGCAGTGTCATGCTGAGATTTGGGCAGTCAGAACAAACGGAATGGGCAGGGACAGCTTACTGCCTCAACATGGACACCAGACCCACACATCCACCCAGCCTCCACAGGCCTTGGAAATCCAAGGCTGCAAGGTCTGTCCAAGCTCGCACCTCCCTGTCCTGACCTATGAACAACCTGTACCCTGCCCCTTTCTTTGGTTCATTTGGGAAATCAGTTACATTCACCTTCTCTCTACCGTCCTTAGCCAGCTTCTTTTCTCTCTTTGAAACTGCATAGCAGACCAAACCAACTGTCACCTTTTGTGCTAAATGTCTCCCAGTTCCCTCAGAAAAATCCTATAGTTATCTGCCCAGGTGTGCTACCCCAGTGCTCTCCTGTCTTTCTGATCTGGACACAGTTTGCTCCTAAGGCCAGTTCTTAGATTCCTGCATGTGCTCCCTCTACGTGAGATCAAGCATACACTGATGGCACTGTGTCTCCAACTCCCCTGATGGCCCCAGACTCCCACTGAGCCCCAGGCTGATCCTGCAGGCTCTAGAGCAATATGGAGAGGCCATCATTGCAAGACGAGTTTCCTCCTAGAGGAAGGTTCTCCTCCAGCCACCTCCCAAGGCAGCCTCAAATTCAACATCTTCCCATAGGAACCTAGAGGTGGACTTGTCACCATCTCTGTGAGGAACATGCCACAGAAGGCACAAGTACCCAGAAGGCTCACCTGCTGATTTGTCCTGGAAAGGGATGGCCAAGGAGCAAAAAGACACAGAGGAAATGGGAAACAAGCCACACCTTTAACAAGCTTCATGTACACCAGGGGGTAACAGTGAGGGATGCCTACAAGGGTGCTGCAGGAAAAAGTGGGGGACCTTGAGGCCCTAACTAACTGTACTCAATGGGCCTTAAATGACATCACAGCTGGTCTCTACTAAATTAAGAAGTAAAATTAATGAGTCAGGCTGTCTTCTAAGGTTGGATGGCATTAAACATTTTAACAGCAGCACAGGGGGAGGGGTACTTGGGCAACTGTAAAAACTGAATGTCGTGTGTACATTCCTGATCCTTCCACTAATAACTTAATAGCTGCTCAAGATATTAGACCACAAATCAATGACATGTCATACTCTCAAATTGCCTGGACCTTATCCTTATCCTCCTTGTGGGAAGCCATTGCTAGCACCTCTTGGTAGAAATCTTTGTTAGCTGTTCTCATAATTATCCTATTGATTCTATTATTTGGCCCATGCATACTTAGTTGTTTCTTTGACATTGTCTCCTCCAGACCTAAAAATGTATGCCTACCCAAGATGAAAATGCCTAGTGTATATCAAGGGCCTTTAGATAGAACCTCCTAGAGTATTTCTGACTGCCAATCAACAACTATGATCCCTTTCAGCCTAAAGAAGCCAGGTTGGTCATTGCCCATTACTCCCTTATGGCAGCAGTTTGGGGTACTTCTTTAGAAGGGGGATTGTTATAAGTAGGTGAGTTAGACAGAAATATTATAGGAAGTCAGACAGGGGTAGGTTCTCGAAGGAGCCAGTGCAGGAGCCCAGATACCTTGCAACTATGGGAGAGACAGACACCTCCTGCTGTGGGACAGACCTCAAAACAAAAGATAAAACAAATACACACTAATGATCAGAGATCAATATTCTAAATAGGTACCCATCATTTTGAGGAAGCCAGAAGGAGCCACTACTAACCCAATCCTCTACAGGCAAAGACCCTGTTCTGTATTGATGCCAAATTGCTATGTGACTTGCTTCCCCATTTGATCCCAATTTAATCAGTTTTTTATTTTAAAGAGAATAAAACAAAACACAAAAAAGCAAACAAAATAGAACAAAGCAGAATAGAGTAAAACAATGCAAATAACACAGAATTTCAGAAAAAGACAGCAGGAAATCAACAGTGGCTACCATAATGTCTCTTGTTTTCTTCAAAATAGTTGTCCATACCTCCACACACAATAAGTTAATACAAATCAAGAAAGTATAAAAGCAATCAAAACACAAGAATGCGGGCCTTAAGTGCTTTTGAGACCAGACACTAGGAAATCAATAATGGCTACCATAATGTCTCTTGTTTTCTTCAAAATAGCTGTCCATACCTTCATACATATTGGAATCCAATAATTGAAAACAGACTAAAACCAATCAAAACCAAGAATAAAGGCATTATTGGCTTTCAAGCCAAATTAAAAGAAATCATCAGTGGCTACCATGGTGTCTTGTTTTCTTCAGTGTAGTTGTTCATACTATCACATATACTAAAATCAATTCTTGTAAACCCTTCAGAAATTTGAGGTGTATATAAGGCTGTACATGTATATCTATCCTCAGTGCATTAGAGACAAAAACAGAGCAATCACACTCCTGATTTTATTGGTTGACCACAGTTCTGCCCCACCTCATGCCCACCTTGTGGGTTTCTCTTTTTCCCCACCTTGGGCCTGCCTCATCTTGTAGTTTTGCTCTATAAATTTCCTAGAAAAGGCAGGATCCTTGGCAACCCACTTGGGACCTTTCGGTCTCTCTTGTACAGAAGCTTTCTTTCTCTCAATAAATATGTTCTGTTCATTAGAAAAGAAAAATAAACAAAGGGGGACCTTATACAGGAAACACACTCAGCCACAGGAGGAGCCACTGATTAGGGCTGTGGGACAATTGCTGCTGTAAGTCCTAGTAAAATACCAGGAACTTCCTCATGGTACCCTGGGAAGTGCTACTTAAGACATTGTCATGGTTTATGTTGGTGGCCCCCAGGCCTCATGTATTTGCATTGTGCATTTGTGATTGGTTCATTGTCTAGTGCTTGGATTGGTGGTGTCAGTGCTACACCCGCCTAAGGGTTGGAGCCAGGACGTGATGTAATGGCAGGAAGAAGGTGTGTTTCTCTCTCTCTTGCTGGTTTCCGCTTGTTGTTTGCAGTCGCCGTGAACTGCGGGCCCGCCATGCCACCCTGCCTTGGAGCCAACTGAGTATGGACTGAAACCTCCAAAAACTGTAAGAAATAAGCCTTTCCTTTCCCAACTTTGGGCATCAGGTATTTTGTCTCAGCGATGAGTAAAAAGTAACCAAGACAGGTATCATCTGTGAGGCTGCCTGACAGACAGCTCTTGTCCAGAGTGACAGTGGACTTGGAGATTCTGTGACTGGACAAGTATTCTACCAAGCCTCAGTAGTCACAGAGAAGCAGAAGCTACAGAGGGAGCCTCAAGTCAGCAATCCTCCCTCTCCGCCTTGACTCAGGACTGTCCCTGATTACACAGACTCATTGGTGCCCAAAGTTCCCAGACCCATGGGAACTCACTGGGCACCTCTGAATACCACAAGAGTTCAAGGGAAACGCAGCCCACTGTGCCCTGCTATGCACCATGTATGACTCCGGTCAAGGCAGCAAACATCTTCAGCATCACCGCCTCTGCCTTCTCATTGCCACACTGGACTTGGATGGCTGCTGCATTAAAAAGCAAATAGCACAAGCAAAGCCATGTGAAACATAAGACAGGAGGCTGATTTAACTCTTTGGCCGAGTGCCAAAAATGCAAATATCCCAAAAGTCAGTAATTACCATTAAAAATTAATGTAGTGATATACTGTTTTGCAACTTATCAAATTGTTAAGATACAAATGCTTACTAAGCTGCTTGTATATAAAACCTTAATGAACACAACATTTGGTTACTTCTTTTGGCCAACAAAATGGCAGAGTGTCTTGTACACAGACTTGTGCACCATAACATTTTGTGGTGAAGCAGCCTCACTAATCATCTGGAGAAACATAGATTTCTTCCAGTGGTGCTTCTTCTTGGAAAGGTCGCTAGGATATCAGCACCTTGGGCAGCAGCACCTTGTCTGTTACAGGACTGAGGAGGTCAAGCCTGCCACTGGAAGGGGAGCTCAGTGGGGTGCAGCCATCACCCCAGCTCTCCCACCAGTCCCAGCTTCTCCAAGCACAGTCCCTTTGCACATCTCTGAGCCACTGCTTGGCTTCCTGCTCCACCACTCCCCTCACTGGATTGAATCAAAAAATAGAGCCTCTGAAGTGCAACCAGCTGTGATCTAGGTTCTGGGGACACAAGGAAAACTCAGCAAGCCCACTACAAACAACAGAGATAAGGGTCCAGGAGGGTCATCCCAGACTGGCCTTTGTCATTGCTTTGTGTTTCTATCCTGAACTTACTGGGCCTTGTCCACTGCCACGTGAGATCACAGAGGCAGTAGGCCATGCACTGTCAAGGTCCCCACAGCAGTCCCACTTCCTCCCAGCCTTTGGTTCCCTTCCTTCCTGCAGGAAGTGGTGATGGTGACCAGTCTCTACTCCGTCTTCCCCTTGCACTACTGGAAGACCCCACCTCCTCAGCTCCCCAGCTGCCCTCGCCCTCACAGTCCTCCCTGCCTGACTCCTGTGTTCTACACAGTGCCACATGTGGAGAGCCACGGCTCAAACACCTCTGGCCACATGTTCCCTTTCAAGTGGCATGTGTGCCATGTGCAGACTTTAAACCCACGCTCTTCATTCCTCCTCTTGCTCACCAGGTATGGATCTTCAAAAAAAAACCTAGAAATTTGTTTAATTTGTAAATCCTACAGCAAAAGACAGGTTATTCAGGCACTGTAGAGGTGATGAGTGAATACCTGAATTTAATGGAAAAAAACACACAATAAAACCAAAGTGATAACCATTTAGAACCCTGGGGGATACACAGTATGTGGCACAGAAGTGTTTTACACATTTCTGCCCATTTCATCCTCATCATTCTATGGGGGCATGAAAATGGCGATAGATAAACAGCTAATGTCACACAATTAGGGAATAGCAGAGATGAGATCCTGCCCTGGAAGGCTGGCTGCAGAGTTCATATTATTTACCACTGTATTCTTCTCCTTCCTAGATCCTTCATCTTCAATGAGGCCCAAATAATATGTGTATGGTGTGTATTTATTGCCAGAGTTTATTATTATTATTATTATTATTATTATTATTGGGGGTGACTGAGGATCAAACTCAAGACCTCACGCTTACCACTGAGGCAGTTGTTGTGCCACTGAGCTAGATCCCTGGTCCTACTGTTAGAGTTTAAATATTGCTTATAAGTGTAGAAACTTTCTTGTGAGAATCTGGCAATATGATATTCCTTTTCTTTTCCCATAAAAGCTCTTTTTTTCTATTATTTTGTGTTAGCATTATATTTAAAAACAAGCAGAATATGCTTATGTTTATGCAGTTTTGTCACCAGTGAATATGTTGGTTTATTAATGTATTCAAATACTACTTTGCCAAACATTTGCACGACACTGAGGATGTAACCAAAGCACCATTTTTTTCTGCTTTAAGGATGACACTCTTAGCCTCAACACAAGTACTGCTACTTACCAGGCACTTACTATGTGCTGCATGTTTCATATGTGTCATCTCATCTAATACCAACAACAATCCAGGGACCATAACTATCATTATATTGCTTTAATGAATGAGGAACCAAAGATTAGAGAACTAAAGAACCTGCCTATTAGCTTGGGACCATAACTGCAAAAGTAGATTTGGACCCCAAATGTGACAGGAGAGATGGCATACAGGAAAGGTATCTCTGCACCTCGCCTGGTCCTCCAGCAATGTGAAGGAAGCCCTTCAAGGCCCTTGAGGATGAGGAGGGCAGTTCCTCCAGGCAGGCACATAAGTTGCTTTGATGTGGGATCAGCCATTCATCCAGGCTTCAATGTCTGCTTAGTGAAATAGCAGTGCTGACTCAGACATGCAAACCATATTCACACAGGGTCTTGGTTTGCGTGTGTGACATACTTACCACTTCTAGTCCATCCTCCTGCCCCCAAATCTCAGCACAGGCAGCACACAGTAGACAGAGCTGAATAATGAAAAATGATTTTTCAAATTCTATCTAAATAAGATTGTCTGCTTGAGCTCTCATACCTTTCCCCCTACAGGGAAACTCACTCACTTTCGAAACAATGCACTATTAACTTCTATTCTGTCATTTCCTTAAACAGAGATCACACTGTACTCAAAAGAATCTTCTGAATGGGTCTGGTGGACCAGACCCAAGTGTAAGGCACTATTCCCTGCTTGGTATGGTTTGCCTCAGGGGCTGGAGGACTGACCAGTCTGCAGAACGGATGAGGTCGGAGGACTCTCACCAGTGACAGATTTGGGGGCAGCATTAGCACCTTCAGGGGAGGTCTGCAAGGCCAGCCACTTTTGCAGGGGCTCTGCTGGCTTAGCTGTCTCTTCAGAAGGCCCTGGCAACAGCTGTCTAGAATGTCTCACACAGCTGCTCAGGCAGGATAATGGTCTCTGCAGTGTAACACTGCACCAGCAGGAGTTGAGAAACCAGAAAACCAAGGGGACATCACAGCTGCAGCTCACCTTTTACATTTTCTAACTTTGCCATTTACACATGTCTTAGTTACATTTCTTGTTGCTGAGATAAAATACCCAACACCCAAGGTTAAAGGAGAAAAGGTTTATTCAGCTCATAGTGTGTACAGGCTTCACTCCATAAGTGGCTGGTTCCAAGGGGGAGGGCAACAGTTCATGGTGGCAGAAGACAGCAAAAGCAAGCAACCGAAGAAAGGCATAAGCCTCTTTCTGTCTCATATTGTATAGAGGCTACCTACCCTAAGGTGGGCATAGCACTCATGCCCTTAATCCCAGCATTGGACCATGCATCAATCACAAACTCTAGATTCAGTCACCTCTGAAAATCCTTCCTTCCATGACTGCATGAGGCTTTGGGGGAACATCTAGACACAAACCATAACAATACGCTTCTTCCTGGGACATTTTGCTGCAGCTTCCCTGGCCTATGTCTGCTATAGGGCTATGAGTATAATAGGAACCAAGATGATAGCTGTCCTTTCCTCTGCCTCTCATTGCAGAACATAGTTCTGTGACAACACTTTGCCCAGAGGGATGGACAGAAGGGTCTGGCAGGTCAGAGGCTGCTTCCTTTCCTTTCTGCTTCCTCCTAAGGTAGACGCCAAAGCCCAGACTGCTCCTGTGAGCCCTCAAGACACAGAGACTCTTCTTTGGCAGCTATATGAGCAGCATCTCCCTTAGCTGAGAGGAAAACCCCATGAGCAGGGTGCTCCCTCAGCTCCGGGGAGAGGGGGCACAAGGTGAGGAGACAAGACTCACTGTACAGCTGCAACCTTGGTGCCCTGCAGACAGGGTCAGGTGAGAAACAGGCTTCAAACAAATGGGGAGGCCCCCAGTCCAAAAGTATATCCCCCAGCTCTGATAATGAGTCATCTTGTTCCTCTCCTCCCTCTGCCAGCATGGTGGCCACTGCTGGAGGTTTGCTAAACAGTCCTGACACCAAGCCAGGGACTGGGACTTGATCCTCAGAGAGGATCAGGACAAGAGCACATGGCAGTCATCTCTGTCCAAAGTGTCCCTGTCTTCAGTCACAAGTGCATGGAAAAGGCTGTGTTTGTGCCAAACTGTGTGTGCAAAATCTATACACCGATGTCCTCATGCCCCAGTGTCTCAGTGTTCCTGTCTCTGGATAAAGGGTCATTAAAGAAGTCACTAAGTTAAAATGAGGCCATGTGGCTGGGCATTAACCCAGTCTGCAGGTATCCTTACAGGAAGTAAACTTAGGACCCAGAGAGGGGCAACTAGTGAGGAGACAGAAGAAAATGGCATCCTCCAGCTGAGAGGGAGGCCTCTGAAGACAACAGCCCTGTGACACCTTGAACTTGGACTTCCAGCCACCAGCTGGGGAAAAAACAGATTCCTGATGTTCCAGCATCCATCCGTGGGTGCTCCGCTTGAAAATCGCTGAGTCAGTGTAACCAGCAGAGAGAACCTCGATGCTGTCTGGCTTTGCTTCTTTAGTTAGGTGACAAAATTACCTGTTTACCCTGAACAATTCTGCCCAGCATGATGATTAATATCCTCCCCTTTTACTCCTTCACCTGGGTTTGGATGATGAATTATTCGGTTAGGTTTCCTACATACCGCTGCCTGTGCATCCTCCTGAGTGTCAGAATACTACGTTAATCATACAAATGAATAAATCATTCCACTCGGTTATGAATACCAACGCCCGCTTCGTTCTCAGCAGGCTAGAGGATGTGCAATATGATATTTAATCCCAATACTGATAAATTGTTTTAACATACTATTAGACTTATAATTGTAATTGAGTTATATGTGGACCCTCTAAGATCAAGAAATTCCTTCCTGGAAGATACCTAGAAAAAATTAATTATTACTTTTAGAAAATCTTTGATGCCTTGCCTTGGGTCACACAGTCATGCTGTCAGAACTGAAAATTTGATTTTTATCATATTTCTAGCTACAGTTTAATGTTACTTTCCTTTTTTGGAGAGGAAGTATGGATAGGAAGCAGGGAGGATTGGTGTATTTTCAATCTGTCTGGCTTTTCTTGAGTATTTGAAAATAAATGGTGCAAACCAAGGACAGCAGATTTCACCCTTAGAAGCTCAAGTGTAGAAAGAACACTTCTCTTCCAAAAACAAGAAAGGAAAAGTCAGAGCTTCATCTACGATAAGCCCAGAGACAGTGTGAAGTTTGTCTTCTGCCTCCTCTGCTGTCTCCTATTTTTCCTCTTGCTGACATTTGGCCCAGGTGCCTGAGCACAGAAGAGTCGAACTCTATTAACAGGTCCAGCAGCCACTGTTCTGCCGTAGTTCTCTACTGCAGAGGGAAGGTCGCGCCCAGGTTTATGTTAGCTCTGGGTCACAGAAGCCGCCCCGAGGGGAAGGACTACAGACCGCACTGCAGGCACAGGTTCTGATCCACCCGGGCTTTATAAGGCAGCAAAGGCAGCGAGCAAGCAGATGTTTTGCCCAGTGATGAATGACTGGACGCAGTCAGAGCCCGGTAGCCAGCTGGCATGAGAAATGCCTTTTGACAAGAGTGGTTAATAATTGCTTGAAGGCAGGCCATTTGCAGAATGAGGAACATAATGTTCTAATGAGGTACTTAATACCTGTGAACTTAACTAGAAATTGAACACCAGAGCTGCCCAGAAATGGTCAGAAAAGTAACTGAAGGAGGAGAAGAGAATGTGGTCATGTGAGCAGAAGGAGCTGAAACCAATTTATAGTTGCAAGATACATCATTTGTAATCCGTAACAGCCATATACTCTTTGCACCCTTCGTGTACAAGCCAATGATTTTTAGCAAACGTGTACAGCTGAGTAAGCTCATCCTTACTACAGCTCAGTGGATCAATATTTCCATCACCCCAGAAACTCCCCACCATCGTTTTTGCTGTCAGCCAATGATCCCAGCCCCAGCTCCAAGCAAGCACTATTCTACTTTCTGGTGCTCTAAATTTATATTTGGTAAAGATTCTTTGTGTCTGATTGCTTTCACTTAGCATACTTTGAAATGTACAATGCAGGTAATTGTCCCTAGCTCATTGATTTCCCGGAGCCCTTGACAGGACTGCACTGAATGGATAAACCAAATTCTAATTCACCAGTCAGTGGACATTGGATGACTTCCACACTGTGCTGAACTAAAAATGCAATGCTGCAGTGAGCATTCACATGCAGTTCTTCTGGGGAATGTGTATTTTTGTTTCTCCTCAATGGATTCCTAGAGGTGTGATTAGAGGGTCTTATGAGAAGTTCATTGTATGTTTTTAAGAAACTACCAAACTTTTCTGAAGTTATTGTACCATTTTACACTGCTACCAGCAATGTGTGAATTTCCAGTTTGAACTTTAGCTGATATATTATGTCATCTACCTTCTTATGTTACAGACATCTTTAGTAAGTGTAGTTTTTGTTTCATGTTTCTATTTAATAATGTTTACTTATCATATTTCTGTGGCCTATTAGCCTTTCATCTATACTTTGAGAAAGCCAAGTCTTTCACACATTTTTAAAATTCAGTTCATTGTCCTTATTGAGTAATAAATTGTCTCCATATATTCTACATATAAATCCTTTATCAGAGGTATTTTTTCTCCCATCTATGACTTATCTTTCTGTTTTCTTAATGGTATATTTTGAGGTTAAAAAAATTTTTAAGTGTTCTCCTGCCATTGTTAATCACTATGGTGTCACATTCTTGCCTGTTTAGTTTCTTAGCTTGCACTCCAACAAAGCAAACAAATTCTTGTATTAAACCCCTGGTTTAAGAACTACAGGTGTTTGTTTTGGTGATGTGTATTGTATCTTTATCTAATTTGTTGAGAGACCTTATCAGGAAGGGATACTGATGTTCATCTAATGTCTTTTATGTGTTTATTGGGATTATTAGTGTGATGTTGATTCTGTTAGCATGATATGTTATATTTACTAATTTGTGTGTGTTGAGCTATCTTCAGATGGTTGGGGTGAATCTCACTTGACCATGGCAAGTCATTCTAATAAATGGACAGCTGAATTTAACTCAATAATGTTTTGTTAAGGATTTTTGCATCTGTGTTTATTGAGGGTATTTCCTTGTAGTATTGATTATCTTGTCTTTTTTATTCCTTTATATTTCTTTCTTTGTTGTTGTTGTTGTTTTTGTTGTTGTTGAGTCCTCACTGGTGTTGGCACCAGTGTGCTCCTGGGTTAGTAGAATGAGTTTGGAAGGATTCTTTCTCTTTCAACCTTTTGAATAGTTTGGGAAGGACCAGTAATAGTTCTTCTTTCAATGTTTGGTAGAAAACAGCAGTGAAATCAATCAGGTACTGGACTTTACTTTGAGGGGAAACTTTTTATTTTTATTTTGTCTCTTGCTTAATAGTGTATGCTTGCAATGTAGGATAATAGTGTTTATTTTCAGGGATTGGTACATGTATATAACCTACTTTTTTCAATGCATTTATCCTAAAGGAGAGCTTTTCTTATTCATGAAATCTCATTGCTCATTACTGGCCTAGATAGATTTCCTATTTCTTCATGATACAATTTTTTGTTGTTTGTTTGTTTTGGTACTGGGGATTAAACTCATGACTTTGTGCTTGCCAGGCAAGCACTTGTGCCACTGAGCTAAATCCCTAGTCATGATATAAGTTTTGCTAAATTTTACATGTCTATGAATTTAGGATGTGTTTTAGATTATGGAATTTGTTGACATACAAATTTTAAAATAAACTTTTCTGACCTTCTGCATTGCTTCATATCAGTTGCAATGTCTCTTTGCCTGTCTCTGATCTTACTGAATTCTCATTTACTTTTTTGTCTAGCTAAAGTTTGTAAATTCTGTTTCGCTTTTCAAAACACAAACATTTCATTTCACTGATGTTCTCTGATTTTGTCTCTATTATTTTTTATTTCTGCCATGATCTTTATTATTTCTTTCCTTCTACTAATTAGAGGTTTTTTCCTGTTGTTGTTATTCTAGTTCCTTGAGCTACATCACTAGTTCGTTTACTTGAGGTCTTCCTATTTTTTTTATGAAGGTGTTTATTGCTATAAACCACCTTCAGAGAACCTGTAGCTGACATCATGTTGATCAGGAACAAGGGGAATCTTCTCCTGTGAGATCCGAAGCAAGCACTTGCCTCACACCTGAAAAGTTATGTTAAGAAAACTGCCCCCAAAGTGCTGATTTAACACATACAGAGAGTGTGTTTTCACATAACTCTGGAAAGTGATGTCCATTTTTGCCCAAGGACTGTTCTCCTAAATGAATCCTGGATGTAAGGAAATAGCAAGGCTTGGCTGAACAGTCTGATTTTTTAACAGCAATGGTGCAGCCAGGGATTTAGCTCAGAGGCACAGTGCCTGCCTGGCAAGTGCAAGGTCGTGTGTTCAATCCCTACCGGCCCACCCTCTGCCCCATGCAAAAAAAAAAAAAAAAAAAGGAAAAACAGCAATAGAACTTTACCAGTACAAAAATGACAACAGTCTTACATATTTACATAATTTATGCTTATAACTGAGCAAAAAAGGATTAACAATTTAGTTTCAGAGGTCAACAAGATGGCGGACTGGTAGGTAGCAGGAGAGAGACCCTCTCTGAGAGAGACAACTCAAATGCCAGAATAAAACACCCTGGAAAGACCCAAACAGAGAGATGGACTCTCACAACCCAGGAAAAAAACTAAAGTGCAAAAAAACCGCTCGAATATGAGGTCCTGGGACTACCATCAGAGAAGCTAAGATCAACAGCACGGCGCCCTCCTCGAGCCACCTGAATTCCTGCCCGACCTGAACAAGCGATCCGCACCATAGCGACTGGCTTGAGCCGCCAGAGTGCAGAGCTGAACAGCCCTGCATGCAGCTCGCCTGGACCGGCCCTGGACTCGACCCACCCAGAGGCACCATGAATTCCCACCACAGCCACGCTGAAGTTAGAGGTCGGGAGTCCTGCAGTTCACAGAGAGGGGCATCAACACATGATGAGTGATGGGAATAAGACCCTCCCATGGGAAAGGGGAAACCGACTGGACGACATGTTGGATTTGGGCAGGACAGCCCTAACTCCATAAGGAAGTGGCTTCAGCTGGTTGCTCCCCTCGCCAAGCGGATTGGTGGAATCTGCTTGCATTAGGCCGCGCCCCTGGTGGGGAGCCAATGAGTCGCTACAATAATACTTCCCTGAGATCAGTGCACACTGATGCAGTGAAGGCCTGCAAAGGTTGACTGGCCCAGAAGGGAGGAGCTAGCACACACTGCCTGTGGGTGAACTCTAATCTCTGATAACCTATTGAAGAGGGCTAAAGCTCCTAGCCTGTGCCCTCTAGAGGAGCCTTAACCAACAAGAAAACGGTCTTGGAATTACACTGTACACTTGTATGGAAGGAACCAAAAACATGACAAATGGGAGAAATAAGAAACAACTCCCAGCCCCCAACCCTGAAAACATTGATCCAGGAGAGGTAAATACAAAAGAGATTGAGGGCAGCAATAATGCAACATCAAACACAGCGTTAGCAGACATAAAGAGATATCTTCAGGACATTGTAAGTGGGACCAAAACTAAAATATTAATTCACATTAAACAAGAGATAAGTAGATTAATAAAAGAAGGGCTGGGCACCTCTCAAGAAGGCACAGACAGAAGAATGGAGGAACAAAAATGGAGAGAAAAATTTAATGAAGAATTCAGGAAAAACCTAGAATTTATGAAGCAAATTCAAAGAGATTATCAGGAAACTAAAGACTCCATAGAAAGCTGGCAAAACTGCTAGAAAGAAACCAAAGATAGACTATCAAAAACTGAACACAGGCTTGCAATGTGGGGTCATGAAAGGGAAGATCTCTTAAAAATAACAAGGGAGCAGGCAGTAAAGATACAAAGACTGGAAGATGACAAGAGGATCTATAACTTAAGAATAAAGTATGTGAATGAAGAAGCAGGAATCAAACCAGAGGAATTACAAAGGCTA
>PVJX010000095.1:0-37586 GCA_004027295.1 Dolichotis patagonum
TGGTTGCACCAGTCTACACTCCCACCAACAGTGCAGAAGAGTTCCTTTTTCCCCACAGCCTCTCCAGCACTTGTTGTTGGTAGTTTTTTCTATCCTGGCCATTCTTTCTGGGGTGAGATGGAATCTCAGTGTAGTTTTAATTTGCATTTCTCTAATGACTAATGATGATGAACATTTTTTCATGTATTTATTTGCCATTTGTATTTCTTCATCTGAGAACTGTGTATTCATTTCAGATGCCCATTTTTGGACTGTGTCTTTGAATTTCGAGTGTCTGATTTTTTTTAATCCTTTATAAATTCTAGACAGAAGTCCCTTGTCTGAGGGACAATCCATTAAGATTTTTTTTCCAATTTGTGGGTTTTCTTTTCAATTGCAGATCAATTATTAAACTCACACAGATAAGTGTTTTACACTTATGAACTATGAAATGTCAGTGTTAGAAAGTGTGATAGATGGAGCAGTGGAAGTCAGAATTCAGTGACACTGCAGGAACTGTGCAGTTCTGCTTTGCCTTGAAAGTGTCAGCAATTTATAGTTTCAGTGTTAACTGCAAAAGCACTGGTAATGTTTCGTATAAAGGACAGACCAAAATCAACACGTCAAAGCTTCAAAAACATTGGGAAAGTGTTAAGAGTAAGTACATTTAGCCTACATTAAGTGACATTTTTATTAACTGCATTTGACCATATAAATTGCTGATATTTACAGGAAACCTGACCACCTTCATAATTACAATAAAGGTACTAGTTCCAATGCCAGAAGAGAATGTGTAGACAGAAGCAGGTATCTTTAACAAAAAGTATTTTTCAGAAATGATAATATACTGTACTTATTTTTAGAATTAAAAAAATTTAATGCATTTGTTGAGTTTTACCCTTTGGCCAATGAAGCTTCCACATAATCAATATATGGACAACTCCTGCATGTAAAGACTGAACTATCCTTTAAATTGACTGTCTTAATTAGTCTACTAACTAACCTTTCTCTGTATTTTAAAATAAAACATACTGCTTATGACAAAATGTGGTATTTGAAGTACTCATTGAGTACCTTAAAGTCTTTGCATCACAGAAAAGAAATCTGCAAAAATGATATATGTTGAATGTTAACATGTATTTTCATAGATTTGACTTGTTTCTTGAGAAAGGACATTAAGGAAAGGTACATAGAACACAAATGAGTGGGATAAATAACTGAAATCTAAAATTTGGACTTTGATTTTAAATATTTAATTTGTTCCTCTGAATATTGCCAATAAAAAAATCATTTATGTTTAAAAAAAAAGAAAACACTGAAAGATTTCTATCTAAAATCAGAAACAAGACAAGGAAGTCCACTATCACCACTCCTAATCAGTGTATTTCTGGAAACATTAGCAAAAGCAATTAGACAAGAGAGAAATAAAAGGAATGAGGATAAGAAAGAAAGATGTTAAATTATCATTATTCACAGATGACAAGATACTCTTCATAAAAGACCCCAAAAACTACACCAACAGACTTCTATACTTAATAAGCAAATTCAGCAGTGTAGCTGGGTACAAATTCAACACTCAAAATCAATAGTACTCCTGTACACAAACAAAAAACCCACTGAGAAAGAAATTAGAGAACCCACACCCTTCACAATAACATCCAAAAAAATGAAATATTTAGGACTTACTCTAACAAAGAAAGTATTTATACATTTAACATTACAGTTCTCTGAAAAAAGAAATTGGAGAGCACATCAGAAAATGGAACAATATTCCTTGGTCATGGATAGGAAAAACCAACATAGTGAAAATGGCCATACTTCCAAAACTGTTATAGAAATTTAATGCAATTCTGATCAAAATACCATCAGGGTACCTCACAGATCTAGGGGAAAAAAACTTCTAAAAGTCATCTGGAACTAGAAGAGATGTAGACTAGCAAAGGAAATCCAGGGCAACAAAGGCAAGGCAGGAAGTATCGCAATTACTGACCCGAAATTATATGACAAAGCTGATATAATAAAATCAGTATGGTACTAGCAAATAAACAGACATGAGGATTAGTGGAACAGAATAGAAGATACAGACACAACTACAAACACATTCAACTACCTTATCTTTGACAAAGGGGCCAAACCGATAGCCGCTTTAATAAGTGGTGCTGAAAAATTAGCTTTCCACATGCTAAAGACTTAAACTTAGACCCATGCCTATCACCGAGCACTAAATTAGTGTCAAAATGAATCAAAGATCTAAATATTAAGAAGGAAACACTAAATTTACTGCAAAACAAAGTTGGTAGAAATCTCAAGGATATAGGTGTAGGCAGAGAATTCTTGAAAAAAATAAAAACCAAACCACAAGAAGTCCTTCAAAGAATCAACAAATGAGATCTCTTAGTAAAAAGTGATTGCACATCCAAAGAAATCGTCAACAGAATGAAGAGAAAACCCACAAATTGGGAAAAGATTTTGGCCTACTGTTCCTCAGACAAAGGACTTTTATCGAGCATATATAAAGAATTGAAAAAGTCAGACACTACAAATTCAAAGACCTAATCGAAAAATGGACATCTGAAATGAATACATACTTCTCAGATGAAGAAATACAAATGGCAAATAAATATTTGAAAACATGTTCAGCATCATTTGTCATTTGAGAAATGCAAATTAAAACACTGAGATTCCATCTCACTACAGAAAGTATGGCCAAGGTCAAGAAATCAACCAATAACAAAAGCTGGAGAGGCTGTGCGGAAAAATGAAACCTACTACACTGTTGGTGGGAGTGCAGACTGGTAAAACCACTGTGGAACAGGGTGGAGATTCTTCAAAAAACTAGGATTAAAGGTTCCTTTCAACCCAGCTATCCCCCTCCTGGGTATTTTCCCAGAAGAACTGAAAATATCATACCACAGCAATATATGTGCATCCATGTTTGTAGCTGCACAATTTATAATAGCCAGATACTGGAAACAATCCAAATGCTCATTAACTGAATAATGGATAAAAAGATGTGACTTTTTTACACAATGGAATACTTCTCAGCTATAAACAAGGATAAACCAGAGGCTTTTATGGATAAATGGATGCAACTGGAGATCACACTCATAGTAAAATAAATTAGAGTCATGTGTGTAGACACCATACTATCTTACTAGTATAAGAAATGGAAAGTAAATAGAATCCAAAAAGTTTCAATAGATACAGTAAAAGGGAAAGAAACCACCCAAAGGGAAATTACGTTGTTTATCAATTTTGCATGTCTGTATCTGGTAACCTTAGCAACTATTTTGAAGATAACACTGTACAATATAACAACCATTGTTAAATTCCTGTCATCTGATTTTGAAATCCTGTATTACAATGTTTTGCTGTTGTTGATGTTGATGCTGTGGTCACTTGGTTTGGGTTGGTTTTTATTTGTTGTTTGTTTGATTGATTGCCTTTTGACCTTTTTGTGTTTTATGCCATTTAAAATAAAAAATAATCTTGTCAATTAGTTGATAACTAGTGTCTAAAGTCCCTATATATAATTAGAATGAAAATATCAGTATATAGCAATTCAGTATAGGTTGGAAAAGTTGCATTCTTCACAGAGAAATTATACCAAGCATAGTTCACCTATAGTGTATGCATTTCCTACCACAAGGATGAGTAATATAAATTAATAAATGTTTTAAAATTTCAGTGATGTGATTACCTTTATCATTCCTAAATGCCTAAGTGCTAATGGTGACAAAAACACAGTATATTGCAATAATAAATTTGCACATGGTATTGTTATTAAGTAAGAAGAAAAAAATAACATAAATTAGCCCAAAAAATCCATAATACTGATTTATTTTTAAAAACACAAGCACAATGCTAGTTGAATAAAAATGGAGTCATGGATGTTTGACCCTTTCTGTAATATTTTACTGGATAGATTCACTTTACCTTAACTTGCTTTGCATTACAACATAATGGATTTCTCGCTTTTACGTCCTTGGATGAATTGAGGTTTGACTGATTTATACTGTGCTTGGCTGGAACTCGTTCCAAGTGATAGGTCCTGTATAGGTTTGACTCCTCCTCTTTAAAGCAGTGTTATCTTTTCCTGGAGGTGATGGGGAAAAGTCTAAAACAGCAGTCACAAGTGCATAATCACATTTCCAACACTTTCACATGTCACATCCCAAATTATTCCACTCACCAAAGCTAGGATATTATCAAACTCACTTCAATATGATGAAAGAGTAAGTTCTCCTACTAGTGGACGAAAACGTAGAGACACACGGATGGGAAGAGTGATAGTAGTGTGCTGGAGCCAGCTTGTGCCAATTCAGGAGAACTGACCTCAGCTCTGCATTCAGTGACGTCTTATCGGTAACCTGAAACTGGCCCTGGTAGTATTATTTACAACATGCAAAAATTGACATGCATTAAAATATCAAGAAGTTCATTTTGTATGTTTGTTTGTTCATTTGTTTGTTGACAGTTGTTGATAATTTACTAGTTCACTACAATGAATGAGTACAAGAAAGTGAAAAATTGGAAACAGTCCTATTTACAATATAATAGATTACAAACTTCTCCCTTGCAATAGTTCATTCATTGTACTTTATTGGGTACTTGCTATAAGCCAAATTACTGTGTGCTAGTGTTTGTGTATACGGTGATGAGTAAAATATCAGCTCTTTTTTATGTTTTTTCTCCAAAAAATTGCATTCTAAAAAGTGCTCTTGAAAGCAAAACATTAAAGTTATAGGATCCATAAGAAAAGAGAAATAATACTTTTCTGCTGACTCCTCAAAATGTTATGGATACAATATGATCTAATGTCACACATATGTCTAAAACAGAGAGTTCTGATGTACTGGAAGTGATACCTTGGCATTTCTATATTCAGACTTCCATGTTATTGGAATCTCTTATAATAATTTGAACCCTTAGTAACTATACAGTTATCAAATAAGTGTTAATGTCATGATTATCGGGAAAAAGCAAGGAATTATGTTTAGATTAACCTTGATCAAAAAAAAGTGATTGAGTTCTCCCCATTGAGTTAGTTTTGTTGTATCGTTAGTACATTTCAGCTTCAATATTTTTGCTACCTTTTGTTAGGTGAGATAAACTTTTAAATAATTCCACTTTACATATGTTCTGCCTGTGTTAAAGCTTACCTGCTTCACTGCCATATAAATGACTTTCAATGCTTACATGAAAATCAGCAAAGACCAGTGGTACATCTTCTGCCTTTAAGACACCCAGTTACAAACCTAGTTATTTAGGAACTTCAGTTTGTCAGATTTGACAACATTGCAATTGCCCTTCCCAAAAGCTGAATTACTTTGAAGGAATTTGCCTTGTTTTCTTAAATGTTTTGCAAGTATGATAAGTATGCTGTGGTGCTTTTCCTGACGTAAGTGCACAAGAGATATATGATCTCTTACACTGCACGTCGTGACAAAAGATCAAGCTGTTGAGCTGCAGGCTACAACAAATTGAACATATTGAATTTCAGTTGTGGTCTAGTGCAGTCTTAGTTTTTGTTTCAGTCCATTCCAGTGATATCTTTCCATGCCTCCTGTCATTCCATGCCATGCCACATAACTGGTCAATTGAGGAGTAGCAGTTTATTATTCTAAACAGATATGTATGGCTTAAATTCAACAAGAATTTATTTGTTGGCATTGCAAATTAAAAGAAACTATTTGAATAGTAGATCTCTTCTTGAACCATTTTATAACAGACTTATACTAAAATCTCATACTGAAATTTCCTATACTGAACAAAATGGAATCTAATTTGTACTCCACAAGTGAACCTGTTGAAGTGAGGAAAGTAAAGTAATGAGCAAATTAGTGTGGGCTGTATGAATACTTAAATTTTTCTCATTTTTAAGGGGAGATGACAATGTATACTTTCTGCATTTTTAGTGGTATTACATGAAGTGATAATGCTACATTTTGGATCTTGGGTGTTCTCCAAAGAACTTTATGTTAAAGGTCACATTTCCACTACTTCAAGCTATGGGAGGCAGTGGAACTTACAGAAGGTGGGTGCTGGTGGGAAGAGTTAAATCACTGGGGTGTACTCTCGAAGGGGATATTCAGGGTCTGGCTCTTTCCCCTCTTGTGTTGCTTGCCAGGCACTGTAAAGGGAGCAGCTCCACATGCACGTGCTCCCACCTGGAGGTACTAAGGTGCCACAGGTCCAAAATGGGCAGGAAATGCAATGAGGGATGGAAACTTCTGAAACTGTGAACCCAAAAATGCCTTCTATACATATTTTTCCCTTACAAGTTAATGAAAATTACTCCATAAATATTTCCTCCTTAAAAGTTGATTATCTCAGGTCACAGTGGCAAAAAATATTGACTAACATATGTAAAATGTTACTCATTGACTTTGATCACTTTGTAATTTGGTACAAATTAATAATTTTCTTATTTGCAATGTTTTTATTTGAAAATCCAAGAGATGATTTATTGTACTATGCTAAGCCTTCATTTGAAAATGTTACAAGTTTTATCCAAAATTAAAATAAATTAAGTCTTAACATTTAAGGAACCTTAAGCAGATTTTAAAAGCACAAGATACTAAATCTCTCAAAAAATATTTTCTATATATGAGGGTTAATTATAGGAAATAAACCTACTTACAGCACTACTGGTAGTAATATTCCAACAGAATATTTACAAAAAGCTACCAAATTATTTAGATTTAAATATACTATATTTTAAGGAAACATTTTATTATTCCAACTTTGGCACTCAATTCTTAGGCATAATGAATAGATTTTCTTCTACATGTTTTATTTGACCTGTAAAGTAAGAACATGCAACAGAAAGATTGAAACTTCATAATCCAGAATCCATCACGTTTTTCATTAAAAGGAGCTTCTTTCCAAGTATTTCTAGTTGCATTTCCAGAGAAGGAAAGCAAAGGTCAATGAAATCACTTAAGATACTTAAGAGTTTTATCTCTGCTACAGCCATGGTGAAGGATAATGTTCTAGTTTGTTTCCAAATAGTTTGTGATTTTTTACAAAACATTCAAACATCAAAAATTAGACAAAAAAGTTGGGATGTAATTTTCAGGTGTACATTTTAGATGTTTAAATAATAGACACACCAGAGTTCTTTGGCAATCAATTGGCCCATTAAGTATATTTAATCTTTCAAGAACTCTCCTGCCTGGACCATCTACTTGAAGTTTTAAAAGACAGCATAGTTTCCACTCAGAAAGACTACAGACTGCAGTAGCATGCTGAATATACATCTCAATAGCACAGGATAGACCAGGTGCCACCCCAACACCCAGGGAGGCTAGCACTGCACCAGCACTATAGAGAACCTTGCCAGCTTAGTGGTCATACAGAGTGCTAAGGATTTAGATAGACCAAATGCCATAATATCGGCATTTAGCTCCTGAAGGATCTTCAGTTTAAGAAGATAATCACAATGACACAAAGGGAACAAAACATGAAAAAGTAAAAGGAAGACCATGACACAAGTTTGTGAAAGATGCACTGCAGATTCTGAAATGCTTCTTTGAAAATAATCCTTATCATGCTTTCACAGCCAGGGAAGAACTGGCTGATCAATTGCATTGTCACTTGTATGTCACTGATCATTGATTCCAAAATAGAAGAGCCAGATTAGCACCTAGAGAGACACAGAAGTTTTGCAGCAGTGTGTTCCCTCCAAGGCCCTGTGTTCCTAGGCTACCAGAACACCCAGCCACAATCCCTCTACGGCAGGAATCTCTCCTAGGCAGAGCTGACTACTCTCCTCCAGACACACAGGGAGCTCTTAGTAGATAGGTTGTGTCACCACACTTTGTGGTCATAGGTATTAACATGCAGCTAAGTTGTGCTTCAGATTATAAAGGTATCCTAGGAAGCAGGTCTTCTTCCAGTCCTGCCACCAATTTACTTATCCTACTGCACAGGGGCAGTATTTTGAGAGTGTAGGTCGTGAGTCAAGGAAAGGCCACCTTGCTTCATCCTTTCTTTTCCACTGTGTCTTCAGTGGGGAAGGAGTGGGGCAATCTGTACATGACAATGCTGACCTCAGGAAAGCCCCAGGGAAGTGTGTGCCTGAAAGAAAAAAATGCAAAAATCCCAAGTAATGCAACAAAAAGAAAAATACTTCAAAATATAAAAATACCAAAAAAAACAAAGAAGACAGTATAAAAACAAACAAATTATCTACTGAACTGAAGGAAGCAAAAAGAAGAGTAGTATCAAAAAAAAAAAAAAGAGTGGTCTCTATGAACTGTGGGTCTGCTCTGGGTAGCTGTATATACTAATGTTAGACCTAAAAGCAAACAAACAAAACAAAACAGAATGAAACACCCAAGAAATGTACCATAGTGGACTGATAATGAGTCAGTGATAACTACAGGGAAATTTCTGGTCATGTGACATACGATTTTCTTTTTTAATATTAACTTTGACTATTCCCACCTCTTTGCAATGACTTTGCAAAACGCAAGTAAATAGCATTATGACTGAGGGACACAGAATAGGAATAACAAAATCAAGAGTTACAGACACAGTGAAATACCAGACAATAATAGATATGTTAAAACAGACAAAATTAGAATTCAGGGTCAAAGGAGCGTGAAGCAGCTCCTTAGGGCATATTAATGTTCCAAATCTTGTTAGAAATTCAACTAAAAGACAGTTTATGGTACACAGAGTGAGACATGGGAGTTTGCATGTGCAATTTTATTTAAAATACATGATACAAAAAGATGGTTTGATGGATGAGGAGAGAGGTAGATAGGATGAGAGACAGGTAATTAAATGAATTCAGGTCAATGTTACTTGCAAAATCCAGATTGTGCGTACATGTTTATTCACTGGTTGAGTCTCTCAGCTTTCATATGTTTAAAGTATCCCTTATAAAATACCTGAAATTTTTCATATATTTGGATTTAAATAATATTGCACATACTGGTATTGTCATAAGCCTATTTGAAATAAATGAACAAATAACTACAAGAATAAATGAACAAATTCCTAAGTCAGTTAACAGGAATGAAAACAAATTCTTAATGGAAACTTTATGAAAAACATCCAGGGGTTTCAAGTAACCTATTGCTTGTGTTTCCAGTAACGTGCCATGAACATGAAGGAACCAAGCCTGAATCCAGATGCAATAAAGATAGTATTCAAATTAAGGAAATAATAGAACTATTTCATCCTGGTCAGAGGATGTCAAAATTTTGTATCCTGTTTCCCATACTCACTTTTATAAATCAAATATTATAGAAAGGAGAGTGCATAAGGAAAAATGACTAGAAAATAGCAAGCTCTCAAAATCTTGCCTTACAAGAAACAGTTTAAAGAACCAGAGGTCCTCCCACTGGGAGAAGGAAAACCAAATAAAAAAGTTTATAAGAGATTCATTCTCACTACTCACATTGTTCAGTACTTTTCACATCCTTAATTTCAGCCCGGTTTTCACCTCTCACACGATGCTTTATCTTATAGCCTCAATTTAATTAACATCTTTCTTCTCTGAACCTTCATTAAAATAAACATTTCATTTAATTTATTTTGCTTAATGCTTGGCACCTTGTACATATTGCTCTTGCACTTGATATTCTCCTTGCATATGTATGTAAACAGACAGACAGACAGACAGAGACACACACTCATGCACACACCTGAGCGTGAGTCTAATCCTCATGAAAAACTGTTGTCACCATAGTGGAAAAAATCTGGGAAATATATCTTAGAAGATCTCCCAGGTAGAGAGCATTGCAAGAGAAAAAGCAAGGAGAGAGGGGAGGCCTCAAGCATAGATTGTATCCCTCTTGCACACACTTGTTTTACAAAAGAAGGATTTTGGTTAAATAATAGAATGTTTGTGTCAATCAACGATTAAGGGTTTCATTCAATTGACTTCCCTAAATTAGAATATTTCATCAGCTGGTGAATTTTATGATCCACTTAACGTTCTTGAAATATCCGATTGTAAATATTGTAGCTATTTACATGGAGGAAAGGGCATTTTTCTGAAATAGAATCCATGATCCGATAAGATAAAACAGCTACTGTTATTACATCACAGAAATTGTAATAGTCTGTAGTAATATTTATCTAAAGGCAATTTGGTTGTCCATTAGCAATCTGCTAGTAATACAGAAGTTTCTAACCTTGGATTCATGTGCTATAGATTTTAGGAGGCCTAAATAATATGAATGGGAAAACACAGGGGCTTTCTAAGCTATTCTCGAAATTTCATATTTTTTATAAATTATAGTTGAGGGCAACAAACCATCATAGTATTAGCACTACAAATGACCTAAATTAGTTCAAATCCCTTATATTTCCACACTACATTGCAGTTTTGCAGGTGTATCAAATATTATTAATTAAATCATGACTTGAAATTATAGTAAATATTGTACTGACTATAACGTCTTGTACAAATGGGTCATATGTATATTTAAAATTTACATCCCGAGCAACTTATAAGCAGGGTGAGTGTTAAAGCTATGTGCAAGTGGGAAACGCATTGCTAGATAATAAGATTGTATTTCCCAACATTTTGGGTATGGAAGCAAATGAAATATGATTTATTAAACCTGTCTTCTGTCAAGTCCACCTTGGCTCATCTCCACTGTGAAACAGAACCCTCAGGCCTTCACTGCCCTCTTTGACACAATCACTTATAAATTTTTCTTCCAGAGTGATTTGTCATTTTTTCCCCATTTTTAACTAGCGAGCTTTCCATGAGTATGTTTGAGTGTTCTTTTCCAATGGCTCCTCTTGGAGGGCTTCGGCTTTGGGGCTCAGCAGATGCTGATTCAGTAAGGAGACGGGCCGTCAGATGCTGAAATAGCAGCAGTTCCACTGTCCTTCCAATGATGATGGAAATCCTCGGCGAGCTTTTTACAGCACTTTCTGATCCATTTCAGCCTCAGAGCCATGCGGCTCAGGGTTTAGCAACAAGATGATTCCAGCTCACTGCTGTCTTTACAGACCTCCATCCTCAGTGGATGAAAATGTGTGGAGAATATTAGTAGTGCCTTTGGTGCCTCTATAGGCACATCTATCCACATTTAAATACACGTTTTTATGTTTAGCCATTTATTCCTAGCTGTGAAATATTGCAACGGCTTAAACATTAGCATACTAATCCAGGCCCGAGGTCTGGGGAAATTTATGTTGCACATTTTTGAGGCTATTATTCACACTATATGCGAAGCTGAGTAAGATTTTCTTCTGGATCAGAGCAATACCAGATTCGTATCCCACTGGCTGCGCTCTAAAGACCTAACTATTTTAACTTCAGTGATATTTCAATGTTTTTTAAAAAAGCTTAAGATGATGATGTCAGTGTGATCTTGCATATATGAACTATTATACAAAGAGAATCAGTTTATAATCATGACTCTGTCACTCACTAGTCGTGTAACCTTGAGTAAGGATTTATCCTCACTTAGCCTCAGTTTCTTTTACTATAAAAATAACTTGATGTTGCAAGGAGTAAAGGGAAGAATAAGAGAATGAAAATTAAAAGACCAAAAACAAATCTGAAGCCTTTGATGAGTAGTTGGTACCTAATGAAAGAATGCTACTGTTATCATGATCATCACTAGTGAATAATTGAGGCACAGTAGGGGTGACTTCTCTGAACATGGACACACTGTTGTCACAGAGAGAACCCTGCAGCTCACCTATTCTAGCTACTTCATCCTTCATGGTAGAAAAGTGAGACAGAGAGGTTAATATGGTTTTTGAAGCTAATTTGAATATTTGTCTAATATAAAACTTAGGGAAGTACCTACTATTTGGCCTAAATTCTATTTTTCAAATATAAAGATCCAGGCTTCATAACACACTGCCAAGGGGCCAAAGGTAGAGAATTTCATCATGAAGTAACAAATCTCCATTTCCTCTGCCCAGATGAAAAATCAGGGAGTGGGGAAAAAATGAGTCCATATAATGCTCCTCTACATCCCAGAGCTCCTTCTGGGAATATTTTACATCCATGGAATTCGGAAGCACAGAGAAGCAAAACTCGGCTTCATGTGCCTCTTCCCTTTGCGTCGCATAGGAAGCACAGACTGAATTTCCATTAATCTCAATCTGAGCTTTTAAATTCAATCCTGATCCAGCTGTAACCCTTCTCTCTTTCCCTCTAGAATCTCTGTTTTCTGTATTCTACCACCAAATCTTGCTTCCAGGCGCCCTGGTCTGTTCTACCGTACTGCACATCAAACATGAAATATAAGGTAAAAGAGTTGACTAGCTTTTTTTGTTTAACAAATATTTCTCCCTTTCTGGGAATGTGACACCTGGAAATGTAACGATAGCCTCTTTGCATGTCTGTTGCCAAGCAAAGTCTCTAAATGACATGTGTTCAATAAAATCATATGCACTCTAAGATCTACAGCCATGTAACAAATGAGCAAATTTGATTATATCACTTCACTATTTGAAACCCATTAATCACTCCACAATGCATTTAGAAGAAATGGCAACATCCTAACCTCTATTACACTTATGGGAGCACTCTGTCCTCTCCCTGCCTTCCAGGTCACCTCCCAACACTCACTCTAACTCCACAGCCACCATCTCAATTCCTCGACTGAATCATCCTTGTCCCAGACTTGGCGATCCTGGTCCCTGCCAAGATGTTTCTCCTTTCACCCCCAACAGCCCCTGTTAGAATGACCCTTTGTTCCATAGAATAAAAGCCTTATCTTTCTAATTTTTTTGTATGTTCTGGATTCTCCCATTTTTCTTTAACACTTGTTTTTCATTAGATTTTTAAGATGCGGGCATGGTATCCTGTCTCCTTTCTTTCCACAGTTTCTAAGCTGATTGCTTCAGTCCTTACAGATCAGCTCGCAGGGACCTCTCATATTGCTTAG
Source organism: Dolichotis patagonum (assembly GCA_004027295.1). Lineage (NCBI taxonomy): Eukaryota > Metazoa > Chordata > Mammalia > Rodentia > Caviidae > Dolichotis > Dolichotis patagonum. Next base: position 12,858 of record PVJX010000095.1, read on the forward strand.
TCATGTTTCACAATTGATGCACGATTTCTTTTGAGTGATCATACATGTTCACCTGTATCCTTTTTGTTGTGCTTTTCTGCTCTTTTGACCTCATTTAAGCACAGTTATTCTTGTTTTCATGTGTCCATGACAGCATAGGAATAAAGCAGTGCTTCATACACCTCAGTCAAAAGGTTCACCTGTCACCAGTGCATTGTCCAGCCACTCAGCAAATGTGAGGCAAGGTTGAAACATACAGTTTTCACGGTGTAAGATGCATTGCTATTAACTGCCTTCAAAATATCCCCGGTCACTTTGAGCACACTATTGCATTGTTCTTGCTACATTCTGAAGCAATTCTGAAATCCTCTTGCCTGGATGTCTTTAGAAATTGTGCTCAAAAATTAGGTTCATGCTGTTGCTGAGTGGTACGAAACAGAAAAGCCAGTTCCTGAGAACGTTATGATGCTTGTCATTCACCTTTATTCACAGGATCTGGCACCATGTGACTCTGGCTCTTCTCTGAAGTCAGAATGACTGTTTTGAATGGGCTCAGGATACTGAGGCAGCCATGATGGCCCAACCAAAAACATTTATGAAAGGTGACTTCCAGAACTGCTTAAGGAACTGGCAAGGATGATGAGATTAACATGTTCAAGAGAGAAAATTTTGAGTAGGAGCAATAGCAATGTCTTTTAAGGCAGTACTTTTTATAGTGTAAGCATTAACCGTATTTTTTTAAATAACACCTCATATTCATTGCATGCCTGTGCGACTGTCACTTGGAAGAGCAGTAGAGAAATAAACACAAGCCAAGAGGAAAAGGCCTCTGTCTGCTGCTCAGGGAGCTCACAGCCTATTAAAATGCAGATGCTGCTGATTATGCTGACCATTCAAATACACATAGTTTAAAAAATAAAACCTATGGAGGGGATCACAGCATAACTATTAATGCCACACAGTCTGGATTGAGACTGCCTGGGTCTTCTCCTTCTTACCACTGATTAGCTATCTTGCCTCCACCAGTTTCACACCTTCTCTAAGAACTGGTTTCTGCTTTTGTAAGCAGTGAGGGAAAATCACTACTTATCTCATGGAATTGTTATAAAGATTAAATGTACTAATGTATGCAAAGCACTTGAAGCTATATCTGGCAGGTGGTAAGTACTCGACACTTGGATGTTATCATTATTGTAATTCTGTTCTTCCAAATTTCTTGGTGTTAAATTTCCTTTTCTGAAATTACGGTGATAGAATTAAAATGGCCTTATTTGACAAAAGATATATCGAGGAGTCTTGTACATTGGGAGAGTAATTTTACAACTTTAAACTTGGAAACATTAAATATCCAAAATGCTGAATATAGCATCCCAGGCCCTCCATCACGTTACACGTGCCTTGTTCTTCCTGTTACTCACATGTTCTGGTTTTCAATTTGTATGCAAAAATTTAAAAAAAAAACTATCATAACTATTAGTGGCTCAAAGTAACATCCATTTTCTCGTATTTTTTATGAGAAAGTCAGGAATTCTATTAGGAGTCAGTGAAAGCAATTCTGGCATTGACTGGTGATACGGAGTGGTACTAAACCTGTGACTCATCTGACCTGCAGGGTGCAGGATGGTTTTGGTCACATTTCTGGGGCATTGCTGCAGATGGTCCCTTCATCCTGTTCATGTAATCCCAGGTGCTCTCCACACAGCTTCTTATCATGAGGTCATCAGGCTTCTAACCCCATGGCTGGCTGGCTTCCTCCACAACCAGTATTTCAAGGTTCGGAAGGAGGAGTTACCAGGCTTTGAAGGTTTGATCTGAAAACAGGCCAGGATCTCCAGTATGCGCCATCCAACCTCTCAGAGACAGAGGCTGAGATTGAAGGGCAAAAGACGTAAAATCCACTTACGCAGAGATCTGGAATCCTCTGCCTAGAGTGTTTCCCTTAAATAATATTTATCTTCCAGTAGCCTCTCACACACTCCTTACTTATGGAAGTCTCAGTGTTTTTGTCCACCTTCATCTTCTGCATGAAGCTGCTTTTACCTTTCATCTTCTAGCTAATTTAACCCCTTATTTCAAACTTCAGCCCAAACATGATCTACTGTGCCAGGTTTCCCAAATACCCGCTTGCTACTTACCATGCTGAACACATCACTACCTTATTGATTGCTCTATTATATGGAGCTGGTCTGTTAATATATATTTTTTTAATCAGCAAATTAACTCTGCAGTAGATTCACTACCATGTTTCATTTAATTTTTTGTGTCTAACATTACACTTGATATACTGATATACCTGATCTGGCCTGAATGACCCATTATTTTAATTTTGATTAAAAATGTATTAAGACTTATTTTTAAAAATTAATAAAAATTCAAATGACTGAAGAACTTCACTAGACATATTTGGCTGCCAAATATTTTTTACCATATTGATTTGTAAAATTTCCAATTTTTATAAACATATAGACAAGCTACTTTACAATATTCAAAATGAGATTGATTTTTATACTATATACCTTTGGTCAATTACAATACATATCTTATTGAATTGGCAACAGATAGACTGAGAAATAATTTTTAAAAGCTAGACATCACCTGGTAGTGAGTAAAAATGATGAATCTGCTGCCTTGATGCTGACAGAGAAACAGAATTATATATGATCTTTCAAGTATAGAAAATTAATTTATACTGGCTAAAGATGTGTTTGATCATAATCCAAAAATTAAAGTACAAGTACAGCCCAAGGAATTTTCCATTATTTCAAAATATAACCAAAACAGCTTGCTAAACTGATTTGCTTGCAAAATTCTGTTCTTTAACCAATCTCTTCTATGCCTTGGACTTTTGTGTTTTTGTTGTTGCTATTCTTTCAGTTATCATTCATTGTTGGTAAAAATGTCCTCACTAACTCTGTTTATATATGTTGCATATTATAATATTCCAAGAACTGTGTTAATTGCTTTATGAAAAATACCTCATTTTTACAATGACTTTGGAGGTCCCCTGATATTTATATTGAGGAAATTCAGTTCAGAGAGAATATGTGATTTGTCCCAGGTCATATAATCTATAAGGGGCACAGACAAAAGCTTTCTAGCTCCAAATATCTCGCATCAAATCTGCAAGTATTATTTACTAAAGGAATTGGATTATGATGCCTAATCCAGTCTTCAAGGTTGCCCTGTAGAGATCAGTGTTTCATAGTGCTGAGTCAAAAGTCAGAAAATTGCACAGAATATTTTATTTTGCATTTTGTTCAAAGGGAGATACATATTTAGGGGTTGGGATCAAAATTCATTCTTGAGTTAGAGTGTGGGTATCTCTGATTCGGGCTGGAGAAAGGTTACAGGTCTATCCCAGACCTCCCCTCGCAATCAATTCCTCCCTTTACACCTTTTTTACTTTCTATCATTTGCTCACCTATAACCTCTTTAGACGCCATTTCTAGGGAAAAAAATTCCCAGATGAAACCCATAGCTTAGCCTGGGGTACACCTTTCCAAAGAACAGGACATCAAGTTAATACACTATTTTTATGATACTTCCTCTCTTATTCATGGGTATGTTCAATTGAACAGACTTTTAAAACAGGATAATCTGTATAAAACACTAGATTTCAGTGGATTATAATCCATTTTGGGTGATAGCATTAACAATTTGAGTAGCAGTATTTGATTTAAATTAAAAAAAGTAAAATGGCCACCAGTAGCACAGATGATATATGAAATAACTGACCACAAGTAGCACAAACCCTATGTGATTCTGAAATCCACTCCTCACTCCTGGAATCCTACAGGGACTATATTTCATTTGAAGCAAAAGCAATGTCACAAAAGAATGAAAAGTAGTCAACTTAGAATAAAGATGGAGGAATGAAAGCAGGAGCAATTCAATTCACTATCCAATGGCAGTAGTTTGATTCCATTGTCATAGTTATGTCTGAATATAACTTTATGGCACTTTTTGAATTTATTGTCCTTAAGGACAAAACATGTCTTTTGTATATTTGTATTATGTTGTAGGATGGTCAGTTACATTCATGAAATAAATATGTACATGTAGTTTCTTAGTCTTTATTCTTACAGTGTTTGTCAGTGACCACATACACACAGAAATTTAAATTTTTTAAAATTGAGCTTTAACATTTGGTCTATGGAATCTGGATCCTCTCAGGGATATAACTCAGTGGCACAACACCTGCCTGGCAAGTGTGAGGTTGTGAGTTCTGTTCCTGGTACCAAATGATTGCATAAAGAGAGACAGAGACAGAGACAGAGACAGAGACAGAGACAGAGAGGGAGAAAGGCTAAGAAAGTAGCTCAGCAATGGAGCACTTACCTCGCATGTGCTAAGATCCTGGGCTCGATCCCCAGCACTGTGAAAATAAGTAAATAAAAATAAGTTGAATAAAGAAATCTGAATTGTAGGCTGGGGATTTACCTCAGTGGCATAAGCACCTGCCTTGCAAGCACGTGGTCGTGAGTTCGATCCCCAGTACCAAGAAATCTGAATTTTGATCTTGATTTATGAATTTGGTTTCTGGTACAGTAAGATATACAAATCAGTAATGAATTGCTGTTAGTGCTCATTAAATGAAAAGCAAGTTATCAGCTGTGAGAAACTGCATCTACCTTCGAGGAACACAGAGAGTTATTTTGCCATTCCTTTCCAAAGCAGTAACTCATTCTTCTTCAGTTCAATTTTGTTTTCTTAATGTAGGAATAAGCTTTTGTAATGAGAGAAGGTAATTAGAAAGGCAGAAAATTATAATGTTAAAATCCACTGACTCATACAAGGAGCTCTTTAAATGCACACTTATGGGATATCAGAGTTTTAAGTGTCATTATGAGAGTCAGAATTCATACAGGTATATGAAGTTCAAAGCTTGCTCTTTCCTTTGAAACATTCTGTTCTCAATAATGGACCCTTGGAATCACTTTCATTCCTTAATACCAAATTAGAAATGCGACTAAGAACAGATGATAGCATGATGATCTCTGCAGACCCCACCGCGTTCTAAGCTGGCCGCTCTCATTAGTGTGAGTGCACGTGTACGTGAGCTCCTGGGGCATTTTTGGGACTCTAACGGCTGTTAATGACGCACCTGCAGTCAAGATTCTACTTAGGCATTTGGGGGCCTCTCTACTTCCTCTCTTTTCTGTAGCATTTATTCACACTTGACCTTATGTTTTAGAAAGTGCACACAAGTCAGTATTCCAGACATCCCAGGGACTTGAAGAGCTGATCTACTGCCTATGTTGCAAGATGAAAAACAGAAGAATTGTGTTGAACCTATAAAAAGGCTGACATTTTGCCTGGCCCTGAGCTGTTCTGTTCAAAATTGAAGCTTTTGCAGCTTGGGGCTCTTTGATTTGTGAGATAGAGAGCATCATATCTTGGCCATTACTGAATCATAAATGTTCTCTGCCTCTTCCCAGCTCATTTTATTTAAAAGGAAAAAGAGAAACCCTTTATCTTGCAAAACGCACTTTCTTTTTATTTTCTTTCATTTGGTACATTGCTGGAATAGCTTCTGTAAGGGTTCAGAGAAAACATATGTAAATGGTAATTTGAAAAGACCATTGAACTGATACAGGGAAGGTTATTTTGGTGATTAGATTGGAATAGGTGTCGTGATAATAGAGAATTTTGCAGCGCTCTTTTTTTTTTTTTGCCACATTGCCTGTGGAAAGGCCAGAACCTTGTACACATTATTTATTTTCATCGTCTATAGCGTAGTAATATACAGCCAGAGATCACATCCAGGTCAGGGTCCGGCTTAACCACAAGGTATTGATTGGTCAGGGCGGAGTGAGCTGAGCACAAAGGAGAAAATGTCTTTAAAAATTCCTCTGCTTTCCATGCACTTTCAACAACAGGGCAGCATGTGGAACCTTTCTTAACAATTCAAAATAATAACTCTTAGCTAAACTATATGTTGTTTTATGGAAACCCTTCTCACGAGTTTAATCATTCTTTTATTCCACAAACATGTGTTTAGTAAATTTTCAATGTCAGTCACTCATAGCAGCTGGAAATCAATAGCACAGCCACCCCCTCTTTCTTGGGGAGCTCTCAGTCCATCTATGAACATATAATTATGTCAGAGTAATAAGCTCTATTTTAAAGCTTATTCCAGACATGTTCCTATATTTTGCACAGACAAAAAGTAGTCCAACATTATTTCAAATGAAAAGAGTATCAATGTCTTCCACAAACCCAAAAAAGAAAAGGGAAAGAAATTACATTTCCTGAGACAACTTTTTTTTCCTCAGGAAAAGTAAAAGATTAGTGAGCAAAGCACTGACCTGCCTAGAAGCATTTTTTTAATATATGCTTTAGAGCTTCCCCACTGAGCTACCTACTCAGTTCTTATTTTTTTTAACTTTGAAACAGGGTTTCATTAAATCAGCAACTTGCCTAGGCTGAACTTGAATTTGTAATCCTCTTGCCCAGTCCCCTGTAGCATGGGCATTGCAGGCATGCATCATCATGCTCAATAGCTAATTTTTTAAATAATACTTTTATGCAATTTGTGATATGTATTTCATGTATTGGCTCTTGAACATCTCTAATGGGTGGTAATTTATTTTATCCTTTTAAATAAATATTTACTTTCATATTCTTTTGTGAAAAAGGATGCCCCCAAACTGTAAAACCCTGAAGCTCTATACAGCCTAGGTCCAGCTTTGAAGCAGAGTTGTAGGGAACTACTTAGATGTTTCAAAGCTCAGGGGCATTTATAGACACCTGAGGACATAACCCTGCTCATCTAGCGCAGGTGCTTAGAGGAATAGAGTTAGGTAACTATGATTTAGCGCAAGTAAACCTGCACCCACTGGTTAGGGTACTATGTAAGTATGTAAATATGAGCTCACACACTGTATAAGAATTATACAGATGGCTCTAGTGCTCTTGTGCCCTGCTCTGCTCCATGCTGCTTGCCCTTGTTGCTGATGTCTTGCACACATGGGTTCTTTCATCTTGGGACCTCACCCACGAAAATCTCTTCTGGGCCCCCTGAGTGGACCAATAAGAGTATAACAGATATATTTCATACAAACTGACAACGCTTTTCCTTGGATACAAGAGGAACATAATGCATGGTAAAAATGATTACTACTCCTTTTCTTACTAATTCCCTAGCTGTCATTTTCCTTAGTCTTGGAAAAGTGTTTTCTGAGGAATTATAACATTCATGGCTGTCTTCATCAGTTCTAAACTTATTTTAGTGCATAGGAAACCAAATTGTTTCTGGATTATTATATTATATTAACTTAAATTTCTGGTTAATTTTACCAAAAATATATTAATCAATGTAGAAATATGAATTTATGCATGGAAACCACAGCCATAATCAAGTAGAGAGCAAATATTCCGTATGAATTTTGACAATTCCTTGAGCTTATTTGAAATCCTTCTGGAAGAGTGGAGATACATGAATAGAAAACGAACATTTCTTCAGATTGATGAAAAAAAACTCACAGGTGTTTAATGTCCTTTATACAAAGATGTCCTTAACAGCAGTTTATCTTTTTTGTTCTCTCTCCTGAGTTATCTGAAGGAGGTATTCAGGGTCTTTCAGTGTGCAGGAAGAAAAATACAGCCATCCTTTTCACTGGCTTCAACAACCTAAAAAGGGTGAGCAGGCGAGTCAGAAGGAAGATAGCCATCTGTTAGAGATAAGCAGGCCTGGGTAGTTCTGAAACTGAGCCAATTTGGAGAATGAGGACAAGTTTCAAAGAAAGACTTTTGACTTCGACTTAATCACTTGCTCCTTGTTGATAAGGAAAAAGAAAAAGATTAGTAAGTAAAGCACTGACCTGCCTTAGAAGCATGTATTTTTTAGATGTGCTTTAGGACTGCCCACATGTGAAGACGTCATTAATCAAGGTCATGTTCATGGAGCCTTATCTGTACAATAAAATTGTGAGAAATTTGGGTTTCAGTATGTTTGGGAAGAATCCAGAGTGTATGTGCAGCAGGGAAATAGAGGAGTCATCATGAGGAAAGCTAGCTCAGAGACAGACTGGCTGCACTGACATCCTGACTGTGTAGCCCCGTGACCTTGGACAAGCTCCTGAACCTTTGGAAGACTTGGTTTCTTGAACCAAAGAAATTAAATTAAGGATAGCATCTACCTCATACATTGCTATGAGGATTATAGGAGATCGTCTCTGTAAGGATATTAGCCCAGTGGCTGGGAGACAGAAAAGATTCTTTAAAAGTAAATGTTCCATTAATCTTAAAGTCACCAGTTTCCAGTTTTATTCCAAATATATATATACATATATATATATATATATATATATATATACACACACACACACACACACCTTAGCTTCAAGAGATTTTTGTGCTTCTAGTGGTGAGACTTAATATGACTTAAAGAATATGTAAACGTTTCCTATTGATTTAAATGTGCATTTTACTTGCAAAACTTTCAATCAGTTCCTAAAGACGATGACCACCAGTGGACCTTACTAAAAAAAACGTTAGATTATGCTTTTGTTGCTGGTGAACTGGCTAGGGGAACTCTTGCTTCCCAAATTCAATGAGATTCTATATTACACACAGAGAGAGAGAGAGAGAGAGATCCATACAAATGGATTTACTTCATGTATCCCAATTTGGAATAAAAGTTTTAAATTGCCGGGTTCTTAGGCGACATTTTCTTAGACATGAAGTTTTCATCTTTTCCTTACAGAACAACAATTAAAAGTGCATCTAGTGGTGGCAACAACCAAGCAAAGATGGAAGGTATCGTGAAACCACATCATCTGACTGACTCTGAAATTCGGGAATCATAGATTTTGACACCTAGGTTAATAGCTTGGCTGTTTAGATGCCAAGGTTAAGAGCGTACATGTGTAGGATCCTAGGACATTTCACTGGATGCAAAGAAACACTGGGGATAGCTGGGGCTGCAAGGTGGGTGCTGCCTGAGGGAAGCAGCCGGAGGACAGCACCAAGTGTCCTGTGACATTCCTCACCCCTCACCTCCTGGAGAGACTTTTCCTAGGCTACTGCCATGGAATTCCAATTTAGCCAGGTTTCTGTATTTCTTTAGTGTTTTTTGTTTGTTTGCCTGTTTTCTCACTGCTATTCTCGCTTGTATTATGACTTCTAACAGAGTATCAGAAGGGAAAATTGCAATGATCCTCAACAAACTGATAAATTTAAGCAAAGTTCTGGCTGAGACGGCGCCCAAGTTTCACCACCACCCAAGAGAAAGACCTGTAAAAATGTCTGCTTTTATTTTGGTGATAAAGGAAAATACCTATTTGTAAGATCAAACTAACATATCAAAAACTGAAGTGAGAACAACAAAACTGAGAAACTAAGCAGTGATTACTCCCTTGATCAATGTAAGTAAACAGTTGCTTAATACTCATCCCCTGAATTTTTGTTCACAAGAAAAATCCCCATTTGGGATTAGCATACAATTTCTTTCAACCTAAGAAGTCTCAAAGCCAATTTTTTGCTAGATTATTTGTGCTTATCAGACCCTTATCTGGGATTTCCAGGTGCAGAAGTTTTCAGCATACTCTCCCTCCTTCCATCCTCCTTTAAATCCAGCTGACAAGGAAATTCTGAGGCCCAGCAATCAGCTGTGTCATTCTGTCATATACAGGTCTCCCAGAGTCCCCCTTGGTCCATAGCTGAGACAACAGTTCCTTTTTTCCAGGAAATACCTAATTAAACCACCTTTCATGTTGGTAGCCATCTTCTTTGTTTCCTTTAAAATGTTAATTAAGCTGACAAAATTCAGGAGGTGAAGAAGCATGGGAAATAAGGCCATGATAATTATGAAAGAAAATTTATTAAAACAGGTCAGAGATTTAGCTCAGCAGCATAAGCGCCTGCCTGACGAGAGTGAGTTCATGAGTTCAATCCCCAGTACCAAAAAAAAAATTATTAAAATTAACTTCTATGACATATACAAAAATACACATCAAACAAAAGTATTATAAGTGTTAAATAAAATATTTTCAAAGATGTTAAGGTAATTATTAAAAGGTTATTATTATAATGACAGAAAAATTGACTTCAGTTTAAAAATTATTATATATTCCTAAAGAGAAGTCTTTTGGATTCTTTCAAAGATACAACACATGAAGATGATAAAACTATTATGATTATTTACATTGTAAAAGCCATCATTTTTCATAAATGCACACAACATAAAATACATAATCTTTAAAAGTTAAAATTGAAAAAAATTTAATGTTAACTTGTGATGATGTCTAATTTACCAAAAAAGGGAACTGAACCTTCAAATAACAAGAAATGCAAATAACAAGAAATATTAATAAATATCATCACATTAGCACTTAGAAAAAAATCAATACATTCCTCATAAAATAATTTCTGAGGCTGTATATTCCAACTGAAATGCATTGATATGTAAAATAAATATCTTAAGTAAATCAAAATACAATTTCTTGGAAAAAGGAAACCCAAAAGCCTAGATTTCTAAATTATTCTTGTGAAAAAGAAATGAAACTGTAATTATAGACTACTGAGATATCTAAAAATGTATACAGCTTATAACAAAATTTCTAAAATGTTGCCAAAATCATATTAAGGCAATCGTATGGCTCTAGATTTTGAAGAACAACTTAAAATTTTACACAAAAATCCTCTTTTAACCCTATTTTACTCTCCTTTTCCAAATACATGAGAAATACATATATGTACATATGTATATGTGTGTGTGTATATATATATGTGTGTGTGTGTGTGTGTGTGTGTGTGTACAAACACACAAAATACCTGTGCATACTGGGTCAGCAAGTGTTAACGCACTGCCTCTAGAGAAATACAGGGCTATACACTTGCAAGCCACTGGTCACAATGCTCTGGTATGTTGATAGACACGTAGTGTTGTTTTATGTGTGTTTCTGTTTCAGGACCCTATCTAATGCATATTTTTCATTCATTAATGCAGAACCTACTGTCAGCCCTGTAATTCACATCAGAAGGAAGCTTGCATAACGTACTTACTCCATAAGAGTCCTCACAGCCTTCTCACCCTTAGGAACCTAGATAAGAGTTGCACTGCAGCAGTACATTTAGGAGTCATTTTAAACAACAAAATCACTCACACAATGAAATGAAAAAAAGAAAAAAAACTAAAACAAACACACTAAAGCCCCCCAAACTAGTGTGTCAATTACCCAATTACAAAAAGGATAGTGCTCTGTAGGCTTCTGAGCTACAGGGTCTGTATCCAGGTGCAGCCACGGTGGATTCAAACCATTTTTAAAACATCTTGGCTTTCTACTAAATATGAACAGACCTTCTTTTCTGTCATTGCTCCTTAACAATATAGTATAATAGTTATTTACATAGTATCTTCTTTGTATTAGTATTATAAGTAATCTAGAGATGATTTAAAGTAAGAAAGATAAAATTGAGTCATGGGTAGGAAAATGGATACACTTTGAGATCACACTGTTAAGTGAAACAAGTCAGACACACAAGCTTAAATATGGTGTGGTTTCTTTTATATGAGAAGACCAAAATATAAACAAAGTACAAAATAAAAATGCATAATAGAAGTAGGGAGACTTTCTGCAAATAGGAAGGGGGTCAAGAGATGGAGGGGAGAAGGAGAATGTAGAGGTGATATGTACAAGTACCGCCTTCCACACATGGACTGTAAACATGTACTGCAGACATGTGCTCATGAAAAATAAATAAAAACAAAAGTACTGGAAGGTTATGTGTAGGTTATACCCAGATGTTATATCACTTTAAATGAACAATTTGAACATCTGTGAGTGTTGTTACCTAAGCTCAGTTATGTGACCAATTTCGCCAACACAGATGTTGGACAATGCTAACAGAAAGGAAAGAAGGCAGATAATCAGCGATTGGACCTCAGCTGAGAATATGTACATTGGGAAATGCAAATTTTTCAGCATGTCCATAAATGATCATGAGAGCACAAATATTGGCTTTTGCACCCAAATAAATTATGGCTTATAAGCAGATTTGCAAAAACAGATTCCACAAATAAAAGGATCAACTGCATTTGAGTATTGTCTTGTAGAAAATACAAATATCTGAAGTTGTATAGTCAATATGTTTTTAAGTTTGTAATGGGCAAACTTTGGGGAAAAAGTATACTGATACCTTTTTAAATATTTAACATTGTAAATATTTCTACTTTTAAAATCATTCAAAATGCTTTTTGTTACATAAAGAGCATGCCCATGCAAATGTTTATGAATGACTGCTATAAACTGAATTTTTCCCTTTGAAAATTCACAGGTCAAAACCTAATGCACAATGTGGTGGTTTTGGGGCTTTTAGGAGGTGATTAAGTCCTAAAGGCAAAGTTTTTATGAATAGGATTAGTACCCATATAAAAAGCCCAGAGATCCGTCTCATTCTATAGCCACCTCGTGGGGACACAAGGGTAAGTCAGCAATCTGAAATCCATAAGGCAACGTTGATCAGAGCCCCACCATGCTAGCACCTCACACTCACACATCCACATGCCAGAACAGTGGAAAGTGTAGTTGTGTTCTTTATAAGCTGCCCGTTCTGTGTGACTTTGTTTCAGCAATATGAGCCAGTACACTACCTACACAATTTTGGGATCTGAATAACTGAGCACAGGCAAACAATGAAACTAATGCTTCACTTAAATTACAAAGCAGTTTGTGTGTTAATAAAAGGTAATTCATGAAAGTTAATGAAGGCTTAGGTTTACATAGCCATGACCGATGTTTAAATAGGTAAAATGTAATTACAAAATTTTCCAGGATTATATGTCAAATAAGCTATTAGAATGAAGTTTATAGCACTTTTTTGGGAAAAAAATAGAATAACTAAATTTAGAATGAACCCCTCTTGAGAACTGTTATGTAGCTGTACCTTCAACAGAGGAAAATCATATAGAAGAATCATAATTTTGATTGCCATTGCATCTCTTCACTTTTGGAATAAATTTTCTCATTAATCCTCTCTACTTTCCAGCGCTTGTACTCCAGTAACCATAAATGTCTTTTCTCAGAACCGCCTTAATGATAAATATTCTGGGCTTTCAGGTATAAGTACACTTATGTCTGTATCCAAACTCATCCTTAAAATGTAGGGCTCAGAAATTGACTTGATAGTTTTAAATGCAGTAGCTAAGATGTGTGCAATGAATTAGCCAAGCCACTATCTTCATCCTGGCATAAGGTATGTCTAGTTTCTGTGTTTGATTTTCTCTTTCATTCTCCTTCTAGAACTGTGTTGTTTTAGGATTAACTCTTTGCTCTGAATTTTAAATGTCTGCCTCCTGCATTATTCTTGCCAAAACTATCCTGAGGGGTGACCTTGTAGGTCTAACCTCTTGGGTAATGTCACCATGCATTTGACATCAAGTCTTCCTGGTGTTTGAAGATACCTAATATTCATTCCACTGACCAATTCAAACCTGAATAGAAAAGAGAACTGATCTGATAAAGATTTTCTGAAATGATCTGGAATATTGCTCATCTTTCTCAGGAGTCAGGCCAACAGCAAATTTGGTTCTCTATCCATTTCTCTCTACTTTTTCATGACCCACTATTCCGACATTAATAACTGTTCCTCTCCCTGCACAAATGTTTTGAGCAAGAGGTTATGGTAAGGCGCCATCTCAGAGACTGAACATAGACCACCTATCAGATCTGGGACTTAGACTGTTTCTATCAACCTGTAGAGATGTTTGATTTATTTTATTCTGAATCTGTGAAATGAGCCCAATTTCATTTATTCTTCAATGAGGGATACATAAACTCTACACTGAGTGCTTTAAAAAACAGTAAGTTTTCCAAACCAACAGTGTTTAGTAAGCTCAAATTCAATCAAACTCATTATAAGGAAAATGTCATGGCAATTTGTGAACCCTTTTGATGTAAACCTCAAAGAACTACTTTATAAGAGGTTCTTTACAGACGCAAACCACATCATTTTAAAAACCTGGGGAAAAAAGTACTTCTGAAATATTTTGCCCAAATTACAAGTAATTACATTTAAGAAAAAGAAGCATTATGTTCAGAATTTACTGTAATATGTTTCTCTACAAATGAATCACATAATCATATAAAAGGTAAGAGATTTTAGAAAGATCCTTAATTGAAGTATATAAAATAATTTAACACTTCTCTTTGGAAGACGTCTGTAGGAGTCTAGTTTGTGTTGTTATAACAGAATATTGCAGAAAGTATTATAGAAAGAAAGCAAGCTGAGGGTGTCATTCAGTGGTAAAATGCTTTTCCACCATATGCAAGTCCATGGATGGGAACCTTAGCACCTAGAAAGGAAGAGGAAGAAGAGAAGCAAAGGAAAGGGGAAGAAGAGTGTGGAAAGGGAAGTAGGAAGGAAGGAAAGGGAAAGAGAAAGGAAAGGGAAGGGAAGGGAGGGGAAGGGCAGGGCAGGAAAGGAAAGGAAAGGAAAGGAAAGGAAAGGAAAGGAAAGGAAAGGAAAGGAAAGGAAAGGAAATTGGCAGTATTTGGTTCTGTTTGGAAGGCTGGAAAGGCCAAGACCAGGACCCCGAGTCTGATGAAGGCTATTCTGATGCCTCATCCCATGGCGGAGGTGGAAGGGGAAGACGGAATGACCTCGGGCAAGAGAGGAAGAAAAGGACTGATTTGTTTTTACCAAGCACCCACACCTACATCTAACCCCCAAGGCAACAGTGTTAATTCATTCCTGATGGGACCACTCTTCTGATCTAATCACTTTTAGAGATCTCACCTGCATTGAAGATTAAATGTATAACATATGAACAACATTAGAACTTTCATTTCCTTCTATTTTAAACTTAAAGACATTTTTTAAGAAATATGAAGTTATATATTAGCAAGAGATTTCAAAAATATCAAAATGATTTTGGTTTTAGTGTGTTAATAGTGTTTGCCAATACTTACAGTGAATTTGATTTAATAAAAGGTTCTCCTTCCATGGATAGCATTTTTTGTATTTCAAATAAATGAGTTTTTAGAAATCAGTCAGTATCTGGGCTGGTATTTCAAAGCCAAATTTCTACAATAAGTACTATCCCAATCATGGAGAATTTCTTTCCCCCAAATTTTCTGTTTCTCTTTGACAACTATAAGCATTAACAATGTTCAGATTCATATTACCCAGAAGGATGCTGCAAAGAGAGCCTGACTCTTTTTTAAAGACCGAAACTGAAGTACAAAGAACATTATCCACTGATGAAATGAGGGCTTTTTAAATAGTATAACTGTTGGCTGCAACACTTTTGAGTAGAAGTGTTTGGGTAGAAAATAACTTTTTTCCAAGATGCTGTGATATTTTGTGCTAATATTTCACACCTAAGCTGTTTTCTTCATGCAGAGGCAGCAATCAGTTGGAAAATAGAGACAACACAAACTAGCACACTTTTTTTATCTTAAGGCTTAAACTAATTTGCTACATGGTGATTAATGCCTTAATCAAGATTCTTGGGTTTGAAAATTAATCATTTCATCAACAGAATATAGCGTATGGATGGATGGAAAAATACTATAAATCAAAAGGAGAAAAGTGAAACATTTAGACGTTTGCAAATTACTAATTTTTCAAAGAAAACCTCTGTTCATTTTTCCTTTGGAGTGTCCTTCTCCGACTCCTCCCCACTTCTTAGTAGCTACATTGCTCTACCTGAACTGTTTTGAGTCTAGGAGGTTTTCAGCTTCACCACATAAAGAGCTGTATGAATGGACCCCTCCTCATGTTGCAAAAGTAACAAAAGCATTTGAAAAGAGCTATGCACATAGAGGGTGTGTCTATTTGTTAGGATCTATTATCATAAGAGACTGGCATAGACCCCCCACACACACACACACACAAAGACCATCGCTATCTTGTGATAAACTCCACCAGAAGGCAGAAGGTATTGGAGAAGGGAAACAAGGCAATAAAAACATGTGTTCTAATCTCTCTGTGTAAACAGAATTCACAGAGCATGGAGATAAATTTATTAGACTGACTTGAAACCTAGGAGTAAAGATGGAATTTGAGATCAATATACTATCAGAATTTTTGGAAAAAACCACCGCACAGAACACCCTCCCACGGATGCAGAAAAATAAAGCAGCTGTTGCGGCAAAGAAAACATAGCAGCGAAGCACAGTGTACTTTGCCAGAATGTCTTGATGCCTATGTAAGGCGGACACCGTCTGCTTGTTTACAGGTGCCCTGAAGAAGAATGCAAGTACTTAAAGTAGCTACTCCTTGCAGCTGCTTGAAAATGTCCTTAGAGAGAGCTGACATGTGGCTCAGTGTTACCAGTGCTTGTCTAGCCTGCTCAAGGCCGTGAGTTTGAACTCAGACACTGAAAAAAAGAAAAAGAAAAAAGATTCCTTGGAGAATTGATGGTGCAACAACACATTGAGAATCATTAGCCAAAGATTTCATGTCAGACAAATTCAGTCTGAGTGACATGCACGATCAGTAAGACAAAGAAAGGCACCCGTTTAAAGAATGAGTGTGATTCTGCTGAGAAATTACAGTTCTAAGTAGACAAGCCAGACTGAAGAATTGACTTAGCAGAGAAACCAAATCCAAGCGAACATGCAAGGACCTTATCAGTGGGTCCCAAACCCTCATATTTTTTAACCATTACCAGGGTACCATGTCTCACCTGCTCCCTCAAATAGGCCTCCGGAAGTCCTGATGGAGAGAAGATGCAAAAGATTGCACACTTTCCTGAGAGACATTTGAGTCTGTAACAAAATCAGCTAGCAAGGTCAAACTGAGATAACGTTCCTAAATGGAATGCATTTATTTCCTCTTAAACCATTCCTATCCTTTAGTACTACAGAGTTCTATACAAAAGGGCAGATCAGTCATGAGGAAATAAAGTAGCTACTTTATTTTTGCTTTTCTAAGAATGAGCACATTGTAATTTTCCAGTGAAATCATAAAATTAAATAAAGTTAATTAACAAATGAAAAATGTGAGGCGTCTAGCACAGTATTTGGGACTTCTGTACCACTTAGTTGGAGGTGGCTTCTCTTGTTATCTGATGATGTGATCTCAGACCTCATTGCATATACAGGATTGCCCTTTGTAAAGAACTACTCTGCCCCCAGCCAGCAGTTGCTTGGTTGTAATGCAGGCCCCACGTGCAATGCATCGTCGTTACTATCCAGCCTATTGCCTTAGAGTGAATGACCAGATAGCACAGAAGTAACTATAAGCACAACTTTGGTGAGAGAGGCTGATGACTATGAAGTGAAATGTTAAATGACACCTTGAAACTATATGCTATTATGTTGCACTTTCATGGTGATACAATGGGGCATATAGGGAAGTTGGTAAGCTGTCATTTGGAAATTTTCATGACCAGAAAGGTCATCCAGAAAAATTATCACCACCAATGAGCATTATCCCAATGATTCTGACGTATATGATAGGCCACACAGACAACTGTAAACATTTTGAGATTGCTGTGGAAGTGTTCACTCTCAGCAATTGAGTTGTACCAGTCCTAGGAGGCAGACATGGCTTACTGTACACTCCATGGTGAAAATGGCATGCATGTTAACATGCCCAGCCATATGTTTACCGCTTTTTCTGGCCCTTGCCACATTTTAGGAGGGGATGCTGGAGGACTCACTACTTGAGGGCCCAAGAGTTCATCAATTTTCTGGTTATTGGACATAAATTAAAGGAAGAAAGATTTAATTTATCTCACAGTGTTGGGGGTCTTCAGTCCATAGTTGACTGGCTCCAAGGCCGGAACACCATGGCAAAAGGGCGTGGCTGACCAAGGCTGTTGAGTTCATGGCAGCTGGGGAGCGAACAGCAGGAGCGAGACCATACGTGGCACTCGGGCCGGAATTCCATGACCTACCCAGACGCACCCAGGAGCAGGCGCGACTGATTTGTTCGGCATTTCTTAATCCAGTGAAATTGACATAGCAGGGTTAATTTTCACACTGAGAAACTGTGGAAAGGCTCATTAACTACATGCATTGATTAAAAGTATTGACAGGAATTATTTTAACATAGCAATATAATGAGCATAACTGAGTATAACTAAGGATTTATCTCCATGGTTTGCTTTGGACAACTAAATAACTGCTACTCAATTTTCTTACATAAATTTTGCTTTTGATAGGAATTATTTAAATGTTTGAAGTGTTTAAATAATAAAAATGATTATTTATTCTTGCAGTCCACTTCTTATATCCCTCAAAAAGCCTCTAGAGGTCAGCTACCAGTGTCTATGAAAGCAGGAAAGTTCCTTTAAGGAGAAAGTAGGTCTCCATTATAATTTACCCTGAAATGAAGAGCCATGCTATCGAACCCTTATTTTGTGGAGCCTTGGGACCATGTAAATCTTGCCTGGTGGTCACAAATGTAACAGGCAAAATCTGCTTCTTCACTTTTATAACACACCCAGTATGCTGATAGTCCTATTATTATGAGTTCAAATTTTCAAATTATTGAGCCCTGGGAAGAAACTGCCCTAAGGAAGGAGGTTGAAGTATTTAACTTATATAAAATTACATACTTCTTTCTCTATTATTACAATACTATTAATGTGATAAATATTTTGTTGGTTAATGATCTTTCCCAATAAAACTGGGATTAGTTTAAAATAATTGGGGCATAACATTTCTCCGATCTGGGCTTGAACACAAAGTTCAAGTAGGCATAGTAAATTTGAATAGAAAAATTTATATAGTATACCTGGATATGATAACTGGACACAAATATAAAATTTTAGGTCCTACATCAGAACCTCTATCAATGGTTAGTTTTATGTGTCAACTTGTCTACATCAAAGTATCCAGATATTTGAACAAATAAAGCATAATTAACATTTAAATCAGACTGGGGATGTAGCTCAGCAGCACAGCTCCTGCCTGACAAGAGCAAGGCTGTGAGGTGGGTTCCTCGTACCAAAAGTAAACTAAGTCAGCAGAGGATGATTAAAGCAGTTACCCTCTATCCCGTGGTTGAGCTTCATTCAATTAGTAGATAGTCTTAAAAGACTGCACGGGCTTCCAGTTTGAGCCACAGCATCAGTCCTGCCCCGTCTCCAGGCTGCCTCGCTCTCTGTAGGTTTACCTGTTTCCAAAAGTGACGTGAGCAATTGCTTGACGCAAATCCTTCCACCAAGTATACAGTACGTGTATAGCAGCATGTTGATTGTACATCTCTGGAAAAACTTGAATAATAGCTCACTTACTAAAACACAAACCAGGGGAACCCAGAAATACATGTTTTCCAGGTAATTCTCCTACAATTAAATTTACACCCTTCTGTGTAAAGAAAAGATCTTTTCTTTTCTCTTTTTTTTTTGTTTTTGCATATCATTATCATTTCAATGAGAGATATTTGAAACTTTAC
This sequence comes from Dolichotis patagonum, assembly GCA_004027295.1. Taxonomy (NCBI): domain Eukaryota; kingdom Metazoa; phylum Chordata; class Mammalia; order Rodentia; family Caviidae; genus Dolichotis; species Dolichotis patagonum. Next base: position 32,190 of record PVJX010000095.1, read on the forward strand.
TGTGCTGAATTTGCATTGTATCAATTTAGCTAAAATAAAGTTGTGTTTCTTAGAATTCCTGAAGAATTCCGGGTTAGTGTGGGCCTCACAGACAACTTAGGTGGAATCAGAAGACACCACCCTGCCTCACAGGCCCCACAGTGCGGGCCGCGCTCAGCTGGAAGCACTGCTGCGGCTCCAGCTCCCTGTGATGGGCTCATCTGCCACATCACCCGCCCCTGCCGAGCAGCTGCCTGCCGGCTCATGGATACTTACTCCTGGAAGCTCCTCTGGCTTCCCAGTGTAGACCAAGAGCAAAAAATAAGGTTTGCAGCGTTTCCACTTTGACTTTAGAAGCACAGAGCTGTTGAGAAACTGAAGCTAATTTCCCACCCACCGTGGCCCTGGCTTCCTACCTGCTTTGCTAAATTTCGTTAGGTGCCTATTTCCTCCACTGCGCCTCCTTCTTTTTTAAAAACGTGTAAACACGAGTTTCACAAAAGCTGCTTGTTAAAGTGTTCACAACTGGTGATGGCAAATCCCTGTGGCGAAATGCCTGTCCCAGAGACTCAGCCTCTGGGCACGTCCAGCAGACTCACAGACAGTCAGGTACCGTCGGACTTTCACATTCGGTTGGCAGTAAAGTTAGAAATACAGGAATATGTATTTGTTTATTTTAATAAATTTAGTCCCTACATTATCCTAGCTAATGAAGTATCTTCTCTTGAATATTTACCATATAACAACTTCGCTCTTCTAGTTCGCTGTCTTGTGCATAACCTTTAAGGTTCAGAAGTGCCAGCGACCAGGTTTCCCTCAGAGCATGCTTCTAAATGATGTCAATTTTTTTCTGAATTCTTTTCTCTTCTTATCATCCAGTACTTACTTTCCTTTCCTTTTTTCTCTTGTGTGCTGCACTTCTCTTTTAATCAAAGATGGAGATAGTAGAGGGGAGCATTGAGGGCAAACAAAGGGTTTTAAACATCAACGGTTTTAAAAATGGTTACATCCATTTTTAATAACTATTTTTTTGTCTTTTTGAGGCAAGGTTTCACTATGCAGTTCGGTCTGACCTTGAGCTTACTTTGTAGCCCAGGCTGTTCTCAAACTTGCAGAGATCCTCCTGCCTCAGCCTCTTGAGTGCTGGGATTACAGGCATGCACCACCATATCCAGCTTTCCATAATCATTTTAAATTACTTTGATTTTTAAATATTAGTAGAAATTGTGTATTTTATTTAAAATAGATATGTGTCAAGATTATTTCTAAAGCATTATCTGACTCAAATCAAAAGTTGTTGGTGAAGTCCTTACATTATCTTTAAAAGCCCTACAATTTTTTATGTAACTAAAAATCAATATAGTGAAAGGAGACTTCTCCCATTAAAAATGTTTAAATCAATTATGATAAAAATTATTGAAAATATTTAGCCAGCGTTATGAAAAATCTCTAAGTAATCCCATAAGATTATATTTCTGTCATTTTTATAAGTCCTATTGACTTAGGGGAACAAAACTACCAACCTACCAGAAGTCCAGTATGAGTCCATGTTATCTAAAATTGAAGAGTGAATTTTAGGAACAATGGAGGTTAACAGCAGAATATATTTCTTGAGAGAAAGAAAGCAAAAGGGATCCCTAGTGGTTGCCAAAGGCTCTTATCTTTTCCAGGGACTTTTATGGAGTAAAACCACAAAATGAGGCGGTCTAAGGTAGGGAAAACATGGGAATTCACCCGGTGGGACAGAACTATGGCCAACCCGTAAGATTAACTGCTCAAGTAAAATTGAATCAGAGACAAATGGGGAAATGAATCGTGTAGTAAGCAGGCAAAGATCAGTGACTCTTCCTGTGGGGGTTGGGATGACTCTTTCCCAGGATGATAAAGAGCGGTTTAGAACATCAGTTACTGATGTGCATCCTAGGATGGGAGTGTGTTTAATCTTTTGCCTTGAGGTTTGGTCCATAGGGAGGTGTCTGTCTCCTCCACAGTTACAAGGTATCTGACCTTCTGCAGTGGCTCCTTCTAGGGCCCAGCCTGTCTGGTGCCTGTGATATTTCTATCTAACTAAGTTGCCTGTAACACTGTTTATTCCAAAATATTTTATGCTGTTATTACTGGTATTGGTAGATGATTTCTCTCATTAACACCCTGTTCCCAAATACTATTAATCTTTAAATTACAGTGTAGTACAATATAATGTGGCATAATATTATTTCATTATTAACCTATACTAAAAATATTTTTTTGCTAAATACCTAAGATACTTCATTTCACATTTAAAATATTTAAATATGAATGATTCAGTTTGTACTATTTCAATGCAACCAAAACAGGTTACATTGAAATTATTATATTATATTATTTATATTATATTATATTTTATATATATTATATTATATTATATTATATTATATTATACTACATAGAAATATTTTATTAAGACGGAATCATTTTTTATTTTAAATATTGGAAAAGGTCAGAAAAACAAAGTAGTTTAAGAAACAATGTATAGATTCTTTCAAAAAGAACCAAACAGATAATAACTCAAACTTTCTTTTCTATCAACTCAGATAAACTCTTAGTATAAATAGAACAAATTAGCATACACATTGAAATATTTTTTGGCTTACGTCTTTTACTGAGGAACTACTTTGATGATAATGATACACAGTGTAAATTGTGGTTATGAAAATTTGTGGTTTTTTGTTTTGAAAGATAAAAGATAGGGAACATTGCATCAATCCTAAATGAAAAGACAATCACAAATTTTGATTGTGCTAGTGACCTAGTTGCTATACTTATGAAAATTAGTATGAAGATGTAAAAGTTGGCCATTGATATGATCAAATAAACTTGGTAAATTATAGACTTATTACTGCTTCACATAAATGCTAGAATTTTGAATTTCATAGTAAATATGTGATTGATTAAAACATACTATAATTAAAACACATTTGTAAGATTACCATACAAATAATGTTTAAGTCAAGCATAGTGGCTCACAACTATATCCCAGAACTATGGGAAGCTGAGGCAAGAAGATCACAAATTCAAGCCCACTCTAGGAAATTTAGTAGAATCTTGTCTGAAAATTCAAAAAAAAAAAAAAAATTAAGGGTCTAGGGATATAGGTCAATACAAAAACCCCATATTCAATCCCCAGCATGAAAAAAAGAACTTTATTTAAATTTAGGGGTCCATAAAATATTTATCCAAATGCTACCATACGTTTCACTTGCTACCATACGACACAACTGTATCATACAGTATACAGGTATATATGTATGTGTATATACACACACTATTATTTCCGGAGAGTAGTTTCAACCATCATTATAAATGTTTTCACTCTGCTGTGTGATGTACTTATACCCAATTTATATCTTCTAGAACCCAAATTTTTAGGTTCACATGAATGAATTATAGATTTTCATTAGCTTTCTTTTATCTGAAAAACAGTTCATCCATTTTCTTTCACGAACAACTGTTTTTATCCAAAGTACATTGTCCTACAGAAATTAATACATGTAGAAAATTCTCCCTCAAATCCCTTGTCAAATCAAAAGGAAAGAAATGGTGCCTTCAGGTCTTGGAGTTTCATTATGCAGCGTTCAATGATCCCAAGGACATGTGCTTTTCAATGAATACTAATTGCTAGGGATAAGAAAGGCTTATGTAGAATAATTGTTTAAACAAACAGTAGTTCCTGTAGTGTTACAATAGAAATTTTTAATTACAGCGAGACAATTATTTCTGCCAAATATTTTCTTACTTCTATTTCAGCTGAAATGTACTAAGCTATTTAAAGATAGAGAAATCTACTGAGTCATCTACTATTTCCATATTGCTACTTACATGTCTGGAACTTGACTGTGAATAAAAGGAATTGGAAAAAAGGAGAAAAAAGATAACAACAAGATTTGAAACAGGTTTCCTTTATTGCCTTGCAATTTCACCTAACTCATTGAATCAGAGAACCGTAAGTCTGATACCTTCAACTTTTAAGGGAAGCACTAAACATACTCCTGAAAAACAAACTAAAAGGTAGTGAATTGGTTCCATTAACATGACTTGTTCCTCATTCTAAATAAGATAAGGCTACAGATGATTGTGTGGAATCTCTTCTACATAACTAGAACCGTTCAAGACTGTCTGACTTTTCCTCTTCACTCTGCCAGTGAGCCACAGATGGAACACAGAGTCCTCTTAGAAGCCCTATGGGAATCTTATGTCCCAGCAGGAAATTTGTAGAGAAATTTGTCAACTTCTCCTTTGCTGCCACAAAAGCATGGTGAAGGAACTTTTTTGGAAAAAGAATCTGTCCTTTTGAATTTTTGGAACACTGTGATAGGTGATGAGATTTTCCTCTTTCCTAAGGAACTCCAAATCGAAAGGCAGGCTGAATCTGCCTGCATTGACCTGATATGGAGCGAGAATAGGCAAAGAAACACAGAGGGGAGCAAGCTCTATTTTGCCTTACACCAAAATAGGCAGACTCTCATGGTATGGAAAATCCTTTATTTAAAAAGGTTTCAAATGAGTGTGGTGGCTTCAAATGGTGACAGTTGTGGAGGAATGAAGGTGATTCATGCTTGTGAGAAAGTGAGATGTTGGAGCAGGAAGTGTTTGCATACAAGCGCCAAAATTGGACTCAGGACTCAGAATTTTCTTTCTGTTGAAAAAGGGGTCAAAAAGTCAAATAATGATGATACCAGTTAAGCCGTCTCCTTCTAATTCACTTCTTGTCTTGACTCTTCGCACCATGGGCATAAGAAGAATAGAGGAGGAACCCAAGAGACAAAGGACAACAAAATCAGACAGAGTTCCCATTTCCCATCGAGGTCTCTCTCCTCACACCAGGCCTGCTCAGTGGGGTGGGCAAGAAAGCATGTGAAATGTCACCAAACTGAAGAAAGAAAGAGCACTGGACCTTGGGGCGGGAAGTGCAGTGAATAACGAGGTTTCTGATTTTACCATATAAGTACAGTCCATATAGTACATCAATTATACTTAAGTAAAACAAACATTCAATGTTACCAAGGAAGGTGTTATTTCAAAGAAAACAATTGGCCCTTCATTTATTGGAGGTATATAGAAATACACATTTTCCTTCACTATATTTAATAGATGAGTACATGAAAACACACACACAAACATAGATTATCACATATAATATTTTGACAATGTGTACACAACTGGCTGGGTTCCAAACACTCTAAATTCTACAGTATTAATTGTGTGCAGTTTATTGTTTCTTTACTTTGGATAGTGATTGTACTTCAATAAAATTAGTGAAAAATATTATGAAAGAAAATAAGTTTGCAATCATGGGGACTAGTCACACTGTATTTATTCTCACCTTGCAAACATTTGTACCCACACTGTTATACCCTTTTAAATTGAATTTTTTAAATA
>PVJX010000095.1:37686-225186 GCA_004027295.1 Dolichotis patagonum
ACAGAATGGGACATAAGAAAGCATAAATTTCAAAGCTAGACAACCAGAGATCTTCACTATCTGTCATATTGTCTCTTGTTTTCTTCCAAATGGTTGTCCTTATCCTTGCATATGGAGAGCTCATACTAAATAACATAGCCAATCTTTTCACAAGATGTGTAGTTCACTGGCTCCCACTTGCTAGGCAGGGGGGAGGGGGGGACACAGGATGGGGGATAGGACAACATGAGATGTCTGATTCTCAGCCCACATGCAGGCAGGATCACAGTCACCCCCCAGAGACGGGAAGAGTTCCTTGTTCTCCCAGCACCCCCAGTCAACCACACTGTGCAGGTCCCGACGTGCCAGGGTCTCTCTCCTTCGGGCCGCTGAAAGTCGGCCACACTCTCAGCAGCCCCCCAGAGAGGGGAGGAGCTCCTTGTTCTCCCGGCACCCGGAGTCAACCTCATGGTGCAGGTCCCAAGGCACCAGGGTCTCTTCCTTGCAGGCTCCCTAAAGTCCACCATACTCACCTGCTATTTCTTTCTGATGAATTGACCATTCCATTTCCAAAGTTCTGAAATGGCCAACAGACCACAGAAAGAATTCTCTTTAGGCTCCTTTTTGAAACCAGCAGCTACAGCGATCTGCTGGCCTTGCTTCAGGGCCATTTAAAGTGAGTTTTGCATAAATCAATTTTAATACTTCCTGTAAGTTACTGTGATTCACAACCAGTTCTAACATTCCAGAGAAGACAGACCACCTGCCCTGGGTACATAAGCCTGGATTCAGCAGACCCATGCTGTACACGGCTACCATAAATTTGTATTTTATCATAATAATAACCAGCTGTGCATTTCAGTACCTTTCCCTGAGGGAAACAGGAGGTAATGTGCTTATCCACTTGGCATAATGAATGGCAAGTTATGTGCACATATGCAAAAATGGCAAAACTGGATTTTTATCCACCTTATGCTTTGTGTAACTTTGTTCTGTGTATGTTTACCCAAGCATCACAGAGGGTTCCATAGACTCATACCAAAAAAGAAAAGTTTGCTTTTATTTTTCTGGTAGAAGTAGCCTAATTCAGTACAATGGTACATATGAGAAATCAGATCTGTGAGTTTTGGAGGAGGTCAAAAGTAAATCATCAATTATTCATGAATGGATGGTGAAGATGATCCATTAGGGTAAAATAGATGCTTGCATAACAGAAGAGTGTTGTGAGGCGATGATGCTGATGACTTTGGTGTTGGCCATGCGAGCAGTAAAATGGAGCAAGAATTGACTGATACAGACACAGGGAATGCAAACTCCCTTGATTCAGATGATAAAAAACACAGCAATGTGAGTATATATTTGACCAGGCAAAATGGCCATGCAAACAAACAGACTAATCCAATGTTAGAACTAGTTCCAAAAATATAGTGAGGGTTCTGACAGGAGTGAAAGGCATTGGACAGAATGCCATCACTGCCATTCAGTGTAAGAAATTTTAACAGACAACCATCTACAAGGTGCTGTGAAATGTACAAAGTCTGAATTACAAGTAAAATGTTCTGATGCACTGATAGCCATATTCCAAAATGTATTTATTATGACACCTCTTAAACTGAACTGAAAGCATTCATAGGTCTCCTGCATTTAGCAGGGATTTCTCATGACAATTATAGAAATGTAAAAGACCTGTTGAAAAGAGATGGGTCAAAATACTGCATAAAAATATATGCCCTTGTAAATGCAAATATTTATTATGTTTTTAATTTAAATTTTTATCCTGGATAAAACCAGGATAAAACCAGCCATCAGGTCTTATTCAGATAGTAATAAATCAAATGATGTTGTGAACAGACTTGTTGCTCCCATCTCCCAAACTAGTCAGAATGTGACATTCAACAATTTGCTTATCAGTTTCCAACTGATGTTTTATTTGTCAGTGGAGCACAAACTGGCCATCACAGGAACTGTAGGCAAGAAGAAAGCAGAAATTTCAAATGAAATGCTGCAATTTCAAAACAGAGAATTACATAGTACCATCTTTAGATTTCAAAAAGATATAATATTTACATCATATACAGCAAAGGAAAACAAACTAGTACTGCTGATGTCAACATTGCACCATGATGGAAATATTGATAGGGAAAACTCAAGAAAACAGAAGCCTAAATGGAAACTTTCTACAACAAAAGCACTGATGAAGTAGGTATTGTTGATGAGTTATGCAGCAACTATGATGTCTCTTGAAACACAGCATTGGTCGATGGTTGTGTTTCCCTCGATCCTAAACATGTGTGACATAAATAGTTTGATTGTTTACAAAGAAAATAACAAGTACAAAATATCGTGGAAAATTTTTCTTAGAAGATTGCGTCTGAAGCTAATAAGAGATCATTTACTATAGTGGGAAAACAAAATGTTTCTGCCCAGGGAACTACACAAAAATCTTTTGGAGCACACCGATAAGAGATGAAAGGTGAACAGGTGGGCAGATCATCATAAAGGACTACTACAATAACAAGTTTGCCCTACAAGAAAGTATAGGAAAACAAAACATACGTGCTGTCTGTGTAAGCAATACTTGTATGGAACATGCCTTTTATAAACACTCAATAAACATTACAAGTTTAATGTGTTATTTTTGTGATTTTTTCATGTTCAGTATTCATTGTTTAATACAGTAAAACTCATAAAATTAAAATTAATAATTCATCAATAGAAATATTTTAAAGAATAAACATGAGTCTGAAGACCCATGTTCATGCATCTTGATGACAAAATTAGTCTTAAGTCCCAAGGTTGCAAAAGAAAATGAAAGTGAAGAAACACTGAAGAGTCTATTATAGGTCTCAGATTTTCTTGATAAAAAATGTAATAAAAAGTTGTCAGAGGTGTTTGCTACAAAATGAAAGTTATAGAATGTAACAAACTGGCTTCTGGAACATACATTCATTTTTCATTCAGAAAGACACTGCGTTCTTAATGTGTGCCTACTATATTTTACAGTGACAGAAAAAAAATAAATGTTCCTTATCCTAATAGTTATCCTAATTGTGTAATTTTAAGGAAAATGGAAAGTGTAGATAAGAGCTACAACAGCTATCAGCACCTCCACCACCACCACCACACACACACACACACACAGGTTTCAGAGAGATTTTTCTAAAGACCTATGAGCGCATAATGAATGAGAGGAACTTAGGTAACAAGTGACTGCTGTATGGCTTTGGTAATCTTTTTTTAAACTGAATCTTGAAAGATTAGAAGTAACTCAGATGAAAGGGAAGCAGCAGGTTAGGATAGTGGAGCTATTTTAAGGTGAATGAAGAGACTTTTAAAAGCAGATACTCAGAAGGAATGGAAAATGCCAATAGTTCGCTCAGTTTTGCTGAAAGGGAGAGTATTTCCAAAGCAGGATAGCAAGTGTAAATTGAGGGAAAGATCAAGAAGCATGCTTTTTTATATTCTTAGGGTATAGATTCAGACAGAGCAAGTAAGTGGTGTTCAGAGAGGTCTGCACTTCAACAGAGAACATTGCTTTCGTGTTACACATATGGTATGTTAGGTTTTAGAGGAAGTGGTCCTCAGTTTAAAAACAAAAATCAGCAGTCACTGATCTTGAAAGATAACAGATGGCACACAGATCTACAAAAACTACTAATCACAGAAAAGATAATAAAAAGGAAAATTGAAATCAGAAAGCATGAAGGACTTTTAATATGTTTAAACTTTCATAAACCATTTCTTCCTTGATATTTTGTTTCCTGTTTTCCTCTTACCCTATAACTCCTCTTGATTTCTAGATATTTAAAACTTTTTCTCCTGCTAACACCTTACATATTTGCTCATAATACCATGCTTTCATCAAATATTTGGACTACTAGAAAATGAACCAGAGCATTCCTGCTTATTAGAAACTCTGGCTCTAGTATAGGAAACAAATATAGAGACCAGATAAACTACAATGCAAGATGATAGGTGCTATATTATTGAATAGTTTCTAGACCCATAGAATGAAACTAAACTGAAATCTACAGCATTCTGTCTATTTTGGGTGAAATTTATAGTCAAAGTCAACTTGACCATTTCCCAGCTTTTTTGTAATTAACTCTCCTTATCTTTTCTTTCATGCACATTAAAAATCAATAGAAGCACCTGGCTTGCTGCATGACAGTCAGTGAATAAGTTGATGAAATGTTTAGCGGTACCTTCCACAAACACCGAGACATAATAGTGATGGTGATATTGGGTAGAAGAAGTACAAGGGGCAGCAAACATAGATGAGACATGGAATATTTGATAACAGGGAGTTGTGTCAGGTTGGAAAAGGATTCCTAGACACAGGGACTGTGGTGTCCCCAAGGTTTTCTGCTCGGATTACTTCCATTTGCTCCTTGAGAAATGGCAGATACTATATCTAACCTTTCACCTAGGCTATTGCTTCCCAAAGTGACCAATGAAATTTAATATTCCAACTGCCCTTCCTTTGCATTGGAACTGTGTATTTTACACTGTAAAAACTCCAGAAACTGAAACACTTCAAATGTGAATTCAAAATCATTCTCCACCTTATTACTGTTTTTCCTCTTCTGTTTCCTGTGCAAGAATAATGCAATTTTAGAGCCATCCTGGACTTCTCTCTCTCTCTTTATCTCTCTGATTTCTCCATTTAAACTATCATGAAAGTTTGTTGGTTCTTAGTCAGATTTATCTTCTAAATCTGGCTCTGCCTCTCCAAATTCACACATTATGTCTTACCTGGTCTTCAAAATTAGTGTCCCAGATGTTCTCCTGTATCCAAAATTTATTTTATCAAGCAATGGACCAATTATGTGTATTCACACACTTTTCAAAGATTAATTCGGAAACTATAATGTGCCCAAAAGTCTTCCATGTGCCAGAAAATCAGCAATGAATATTTAAAGCTCTTGAAGCATTTATTTATATAGTCACATTATAATCTTTGCAAAGTCAATCATGTCAACTCTGTTAAAACCTCAATCAACTCTGTGTTCCATGAGTAATGTGACTTAAAATTTCTAAAAAGACTTTTGCATTAAGGAGCCATTCTGCTTCTATGAGGTTTTGTTTTGTTTTGTTTTGTTTTGTTTTGTTTTGTTTTGTTTTGTTTCTGAACAACTGCATGTCTAGCTAATGGAACTTCTCTCCAGTCTTCAAGCATTCTATTTGCTATCTGACCTAGGCACATGGTGGTTCATACACCAACTCCTCCCTCCTCCTCTGTCTCGAGAAAGCTCTAACTTTTAATCACTTGTATATCTTCTTCATGACAATGACATTGATGAATTAATAAGTTTCTACAGTGATTCCACCTACAACGATCCATATTTGGGGAGAAATAATTGATCCTTCTTTTTCAAAATATAATTTCTGGGCAAAACCAATCACAGATGTTAAACTTATTCAAAACTTAATTATTAGATGTAGAATCATTATTAAATGCACAATAATAAAATAATTTTTAGCTGGTTGCATCACTTCAATTTAAATACATTGCCCTTATTTCTTTAAATGAAGACAGTTTGATGACAGAAATCAAATCCTCCCTGTAAATGTATTCTAATATTGTATTCTTTTGCTTACTCAATAAATATACTTAAAATGGTCACTACACACTAAGAGCAGAATATTTTTCCTCCCAAAATATGCAAAATTAGTAGAAAATGAGAAGAAAATTTAAGTGTGGCATAAAATAACAACCTCTAGAAAGAACATTCTATATTGCACACTGAGTAGGAGCTGTGTTTATAAAATAAAAGAGGTGGAAATAATATGAGGAGACAGTTCCAGATCAGGTAAGGACACGTACCCAAGCTGTGCAACCAAAGAAAAGAAAAATCTGGCTCTACCATACACTTCCACCACATTTTCTGTCTCAGAACCAGTGAACTATATACTGAATTCCATGGAAACACGAGCTAAATTCAACCTTTCCTCTTTTTAGTTGCGATTGTTGGGTATTGTTCCCTAGCCACAAAAAAGCTGACTAATATACTGTGTTGTAGTCAGAGGTTGTATGGAGAACAATAACATACAGGACATGGAATTTATAGTATTATTTTATGATGGTGACCTAGAGTTAAATACAGGAAAGTGCAAGAAATCTATCCACAACACTAAAGACCCAAAAAACCCAGCTGAGGACCTGGATCACACAGCAATACCTGCAAGAGTCCAGCTGAAGACCTAGAGTCCTTGATAATGCCTCACACAAGTCCAACTGGAGGCCTAGAGCCCATGACAATGACTCATGCAAGTCTGTTGTACAGATCTGCACTGGGATGGCTCAAAGGTCAGTGGCAGAAGCTAGAAAGTCCGTGCCAGTGGGATGAAGGATCTGTGCTAGCAGGCTGAGGCTTCTACACTGGAGCCAAGAAGTGATGCTCAAAATAAGGACCAGAGCTCCCCCGTAAAGTACCACTGCCATCCTCAGTGACACTGAGGGCCCAAGATCCTTCAATAATGAGAACAGTTGAGTACATAACAGGAAGCCAGCATGACAAACTTCTCCTGGAGATTAAATAACACACATCTTCCCCTCCAGATCCAGGAAGCAGTACTCAAAGTAAGGAGCAGAGCTCCTCTAAAGTGAACCGCAGCCATCTTCAGCAACAAGGTCCCAAGCCCCCTGATGATAATGGCCAAATTCATACTGGGGAAGCCAGCATGACAAGCTCCTGCAACCAATGCTCCAAACAACAACACTCAAGAGAACCCACAATGCCACGCTATTCCTTTCCACATCTCCTTTTATGCTGGCAACTTTGTTCAGGTGGGCCATCTACCTACAGCACCACGCTGATTTAACTCAGCTGGTGTTAAACTGACCACCAGTTTTTAATCCGTAACACACTGTGTCAAGTAAAACCTCAGCCTTTCATTTCTCTTCATCTTGCTAGCCTTTACTCATCTTTCAGACTCAATCAAGGAGAACTTCTTCATGTTTTAGCAATTCCAAAGTAGAAACCCTGACATTTCTCCCACCTTCCATTCTCCATTGCCTCAAGCTGCCTTCCTCAGTCAGTAAAAGGACCTTTTACTCAGCTGCTCAGACAAAAATCCTATAGATCATTCTTCATTTTCCCCTTTTGTTCAAGCAACAAATTTAACCCATCAAGGAGTGCTGCCAGCAACATCTTTGAAACAAATCCTGAATCTGAGCGTTTCTCACAGCCTCCACACTGACTGCTGTGTTATCCCAAATTCCCACCACTGCCTGAACCCCTGTGGTCCCTCCGCGGTTCCAGGCTGGTCATCCGGCATTGAACTTGCCTTATAACACTCAGCGCTACCCTTTCTGTATAACCCGCTGGCTCCAAAATTATGACTGTGTCACCTGCTTGCTCAAAAACCCTTCGTGGATTTTCCACTTCAATCAGACCAGAAAAGAAAAGAAAACAAAACAAACAAGCAAACAAAACCTGCCAACATTACATGCCCTGAGCTGAGGTCAGCTCTGAAACTCTGAATCATCATTTCCCACAGATCAGCTCCTTGTTCTAACCTCGTTTGCATCGCTGCTCTGATTTGGACAGTGCCGAGCACATGCGGGTCTCAGGCTTTTACACCCAGCATTTGCTCAGATCTCTGCATGACGGTCTTCCTCTCCTTCCTCAGGTCACAGCCTGTGCCTTCTTTCCAGAGTCCTTCCCTGGCTCTGTTCTCAAAACGCTCTCTCTTCCTCAGACCTATTTCCTGTAACATTGCTTACTTTTACTTTTCTCTCATATGATGAGGGTATACGCTTATTCTTTGTATGTCTCCCCTAACACATAATAAAATCATAGTAACAGGATTTGTTTCCCTTGTTTAGTATCTCCAGTATCTTGGATAGTGTGGCTGGTTTGTGTTTATTGAATGAGCAAAGTGTCTTCTAAATTTTTACCTTTTACCCCCTAGTCTAGAAATCAATTCTGAAGGTCTTGATCTGCGTGTTCATTGTACTTAACTTACTTTCTTTATTTCTAGGACTTATATGTGTTTACTTTCCTGCATCTATTACTGAGTTGTCTGCATTTAGGATCACATCACATCAATCATATGATGTGCATCATAGTATGATCAGGGTAAATCACAAGATCTATTGTGTAACAAATGATCATTTTACAATACAATAGTTGTTGATGATAGTGTATAGGACCCCTCAATACTAAATAAACAGAAACTGTGGCAATAATACCAGATGTTTTTATTTATCTGAGTGCAAACTTCTTAACTAGTGCCTGACTTAGGAAAAGAGGCAATTAAGAAATAAATGTAGGCATGAAAAACAAGCCATTCGTCACTTACTTTATTTATACAAGACACAATCCATTTAATTTAGGTTTATCAACCACAGGTATTCACTCTGAGCTAAAGAATATGCCTGCAGTTTATTTCCAGCATGCTGGGAAATAAAGAGCACTGGCAGCATTGTGTTTATCATCTCTTTTTGTGCCACTGTGTGCTAAAAAGGAACTCCTAGAGGTGAGGGTTATTACATTCAACACAGACCTAGATTTAAGCATACATTTATAGAATGCTATTGACTAAAAAGAAAAAAATAGAAAATGTAAATTACCTGGCAATTGAAAAGCAGTAACTAAACCATCAGGAAAGTTGTCCAGAGATCACACCATTGTTTTCCAGGGTAGAAGACTATCATAATCCCTAGAAAGAGTCACATCAAAGGACTGTGGAAGGAATGAAGTAAAAGCTAAATGGTAAGCACCTCTAACATCTGATTTTGAGTTGCTGTCTTAAGTATCTGGGAAGCTATTTGAATTTTGCGCTAGGTATAAAGAACTTAGGACTCTAATTTTTGTTTCCCATGGAAATTTCTGGATATATTAATTATTAGATTTCCAGATCTTGTTTAGTCACCCACTGTACCAAAAACCATGGAGTTTTCATTATAATTATTTAGGTATTGTAAACATAATGGTAATTTGTTATTGCATCAGCGTACATGTTGACGAACTCTTTAAAGTCCAAGAGCCTCTCAGTGCAAACCAAGGTAACAGGCTGGACTGCAGGATTATGGTAAGAGCACAGTGGACAACAGACTGATTCATATCCAGCATCCAGATGGCAGTTACTATATTTTTATTAGCACTGTCAGAAAATTTTTCCTGGTCTCAGACTTCAGCAAGTTTTTAGACATTATCAGTCCTTATGAATTTGAGAAATTTTCAAGACAGTGGTTCTATTTGTTAATATGCTGCTGTACTCTAAAGGCTACAAAACAAGACTGACTTCCTCCTAATATTAAATGATAACTTTTAAGACCAATTGAACGAGGTGTAACTGTTTGGTTAGATAGTATCTTTCTTGGTCTCTTCATTTTCACCATCACAACTTGCTGCTTTGATTTTAAATGTGATGCTCCAATTAATTATTTTGATTGGAATCCTGAATATATTTAAATGGTTGGCAATGCATTATTTCACTAGGTAACTCTTGCCAAACAAAGCATTGGACACTTCATATATCAACAAACATTCTGGGGAAACCAAACGACATGCATTTGACTCCTTTTAAATTTATTAATTTCTCTGTTTTATTTTTTCTACCAATATTTTTTGTCTCCTCATCCCTTATTCCAAAGTCTTACCAATTTATGACATAAGAACTTCAGATGGCAATCCACGTAGCAGTGTACTGACATCTTCAAAAAAAGACAAGTATATGGCAACTTTTGTACATATTTGCATGACACAAATTCAGACAGCAGGGAATTATGCTCTCAATATTCATTATTTATCAGCAAGAGTTTCCTGAATGATATATGTAAATCTCAGAACATACATGTAATACTTGATGAAACTGAACTACACAGGATTTTGTTAATTCTTTAGTCATTAAAGGATGCTTCCTTTTTTTTTTTTTTGTAATTCTGAGCTTTCTGCAATATTCCAGAGGAAGAAACTCAATCTTTTATTGGTTACTTATATTCCAGTGAACAAATATTCTTGCATATAAAAACAAATCATCAAACCTAATGGGAATGAGGAAGAGGTAGGGATGCAATCTATTGGTGGAGAATGGGCTTAATCTTCAGCCGTGGGGACAGGAGGGAGGGAACTTTTGACTATTCGCGTGCTCTTCTGGCACAATAACAAATAAAATGGTTGGAATCAGCATTTGTTGTCGTGTCACATAAGATTACTATAAATCATGAAAATAAACATAAACTGTTTGCCCGTTTCATATTTCCAGTTTCTGGTATAATTAGAAAAACTTTATTTAAAAGGATCTGAAAGATCCAAATGAGATGTCTGTAACTGGATCATAGCAAACTCTCTTATACTCAGGTTACTACTTTAGAAGGTATTTTTCAGCTTATTATTCTAAAAGACAGTTCCTAAAACCATGGTTCTTATCTTGATATGTTCTTTCTTTCCCTCTCCCCTCTCCCACCCCACATCCCTTTTCCTAATAGTACTTGGAAAAAAGTTAAAATCCTAAGAGAATAGAAACTATTATTGAATAATGCCACACACTGACATTCCTGACATGAACAAATATGTCCTAAATTTTTAATTTCTAACTTCAGACCAAAGTTCAGATATAAGTTCAAAGCTTTGAACTAGCAGCTATAGTGTCTTTATAGATTCCAAGAATAAGGCTAAGAATTTTTAACTCTTAGATGTACTATATTTCTTTTATTATTTGTAAAAGTCAAATCTCATAAATCTGCTGATTTCAGAAAATCTGCAGTTTTTTGAATAGTGACCCTTGTATTTTGATTTAAACCAAATGGGACCAAACTTATTACTTCTATTCTGAAAGGTCATTTTTCATCAAGGCTGTATTAGAAAATAAATCATTTAAAGCCATCACTTGGACGGATCCTTGCATGAATATCTTAAGAACATCTAATAAGAGCTGCTCTGCAAAGCAAAGCTTGTTAATTCAAAATGGTCTGAAGCTGCCACCTGCTGGCACTCAGGTATCACTTCTCCACATTTAGTATTCTCAAGTGCCAGGATTTAACTAGAACAACCTACAGCAATGCCATCGATGTCAAAGGAGTCTCAAAGTATAGCAAAGGCAAAAGACCAACACTGTATAATCGTGTGTGTGTGTGTGTGTGTGTGTGTGCAGAATAGACAGAGAGAATGTAACAGCACTATTAATAGAAAAAAAGAATGCGATTGTAGAGCTCAGGTAACAGGCAAGTTTCCATTAAAATCAGGCAAACTAACAGCTAGCCAGGATGGGGTATTCTCATCTACATTAGAAAAGTGAAAGTTTGCATGGGATAGAGATGTTGATGATAGCTATTTTCCAGGGTTTTTCTTCTGCAATTGAATAAACCAGCACTTGATAGTTTATCATTGGTCTGCTTTGAGCCTAGTAAAATTAATGCCTTAGTGAAGAAACATTTTTTAAACATAAAATGCTTGTCCATATAAACCAAATATTAACACCTATTTCTACTTACAAATATTGGAAAATAAAAATTCATGTTCTTAAAATATTTATGAGTTTGTTAATCAATTTTTGTGATGATCAAAGGTAAGACAAAGTCTCTTTGATTATATTTTTGGGTTTTTTTTTTTTGTTCTTTTTTTTGGTACCAGGGATCGAACTCAAGACCTCACGCTTGCCAGGCAGGCGCTTAAGCCACTGAGCTAAATCCTCGGCCCCCCTCTTTGATTATATTAATAATACATGGTAGCATTTTGTTTGGGATCAAAATCGAGATAATTAAGGAGCAAAGCCCAGAACCCAAGTCAGTGGGTCATCTTTGAGGATACCTTGGGTTCCATAAATAAGCCATGTCTGAGAAGGTCACTTTGTTTTTGCAATAGTGAAAAGAATAAATTAAGAACTTTTCTGTTTTTCCATTTTCCAGGCTTTTTTATATAATGCTTTTCTCTAAGTGAAGGGCAGTAAGGTTAAATATTTGGAACGTATAAAGTAGTTCCAAGAAAAGAGACCAGAAATTTCTTGTATTGCCGCTGAGTAATTAAACAGACCTACAGTACCTTCTGGAATCATAGAACATAAGCAAAGATTAATGAGGCCTGAAGATGCAGGGTCCCCAGTCTGCAAACAACACGCAAGGTGTCTCACCTCAGCTTTCTCCATATTGAACAGCTGCTGGTTTTTAAGGCAAGCAAATTGCATGCGTTCCTGCTTGGACTCAGAAAACCTTTGATAAAACCTATGATGAAGAATTTAGGTGTCATAAAATCATCTTACTACCCTTACTGTCTCCCAACCACAGTAAGAGGCCTTGTCTTATGCTCTGGACTGCAGAATACGCAAAAGTGGATGTTTGTTTGTGTTGAGTTTCCCTCCCAGTTTGCTTCCTAATCTAGAGGATTATGGATCGGGACTCTATAATAAGCCACATCTACTTGGGTCATCATTAAAGAAGAAAACTCATTACAGCTCCTCATTTCTCTTATAGAGCTAGAATGCTTCTACCATTAATGTTTCCAATAAATTTATAAAGGAACAGAGCCTTCAATTAGAAAGAGGTTTTCTCAAATTGATTCCAGACTCATAGATATTGGATCAGCCAAATATTTATCCCAAGGAAACATAGAATGTTAATTTGGTCTCAACTTTACATATTTATAGGGTCTTGCAAAACCCACACGTCACTACACTGTTACCAAAATGCTACTAAATTCAAGCCAATTAAATGGAGAATTGTACAGAGATGTTTAGCACTTAACTAACATGGTTCAAAACACTACAAATTCCAGTTAATGCCAGACAACTTTCTATAAAGCATTTCATCTGACTTCAGTGTGCTTGTGCGTCTGCTGCCTGTCAGTAGGATCCACGCTCCTGCCACCTGCCATTTTTCACAGGTACTTGGAAACTAGGTCACATATATTTTCTCTCTGTCCTCTCTCCTCTCTCTTTATCTTCTCTGCTCTCTCCTCTCCCCTGTCTTGTCTTTTCTCTCTCCCCTCTCCCCAACCCCTCTCCTTTCTTCTCCCCTCTTCTAGTCTCATCTCTTCTTTGTCTCTCCTCCTCCCTCCCACCCTCTCCTAAAACCAATAAAGATCCAGCCTATATGATTGAATGGTTTTTGAAACTTTTAACTCTTGCGTGTAATCTGCTGATTTAGTATGCACTGAGTACTGTGACACACTTAATGATATACAGTGTGCACATTTTAAACATTGGCATATTTTATATCCTTATAGCAGGAATATTGCTTTAATCCAAATTAACTCAATTTGAACGGACTGACAGACCAAATTGATTTCTCCATCACTGCTTTCCTCAGGTCTCATGGAGTCTTGAAGATCAGTCTCACAGGATTCCACACCAACTCGACTCCCCATTCTGGTATCCACATCACTCTGGCTTCCTAAGCCCCTGTCGTCACTAGGAAAGCCTGCCATGAAAACTTCCTGTGACAGAGCTCACAAATGCTTGCTTTGAATGCGACAAATAGGGCCAGGGATTTAGCTCAGCGGCATAAGGGACTGCCTGGCAAGTATAAGGTAGTGAGTTCCATCCCCGGTACCAAAAAAAAAACAAACAAAAAAAAAAGAACCTGACAAATACAAGATGAAATGTCACCCAGTCCATGTAAATACATGAATTTCTGCCTGTTTCCCATGAGCTCCTGGTTCCTGCAGAGGTTAATGTGGACACTGTCCTCACCAAGGCCAGTGTTCCATTCTGTGCAGGCAGGTGCCCTACTGACTTCAAGGCTGGTGTTAATTACCAGCTTCCCACTGGTGCCAAGCAGGGACCTGACACAGGGACAAGAAACTGCGCACAGTGAGCGGTACCACGTCCACTCCTGACAGCTGGGCTAACCTGGACCCTGAGTGTGACGCTCTGCATGCTAAACGTGCTTTTTTCCCCGGCATGTGTGTGAGCGGATGGAGAGAGCGTGTGCTGAGGTCTGTCAGAGGTGCCTCCTCTAGAGACTGTATGAGGAGGTTAATGTAAAATCTCTCTGAAAGGGAAGAGATTTAAGAATACTAAAGTTAAAATTTTGCAAAGGTTCTGCCTTTACAGGAAAGGTTCTCTGCTTTAAGCATTGAAAAGTTATGGTCGAATCACTTTTATTTGTATGTAGCATCATATGCTCTCATGCTACTGATTTTTGCTGTAACCCAAGGTGTCTACTTTTGCAATGGGTTTTGAATGAAGTACTCCCTGACTTAAAAAAAGAATAATACTGTTTTGGAAATACATTATCAAATGTAAGGGAAATACTCTTGAAAGTAATTGTCATCTCAGTAACATATTCCTTGAATTATTCTTGGAGGGGGACTCTAATCCTTGTCACTTATAAAAGTACAATAATATTTCCTGTATTTTCAATAAGATATTCTTTACTATTAGAGCTTGTGAAAATACATAAATACAATTTACATTTGGGCATGCCAGGAGGGGTCCAGAAAGAGAGAATTCAGGCAGCATCTCCCTAGAATCGGCCACCTGGGACTGGGAAGAAGAAGCTAATTAGCCAGCCTTTCTGGAAAGCCATGCAAGCCATGTGCCCAGGGAAAGAGAAGTCAGATAGCGCCCCCTGTAGGCTGAGAATCAAGAACCCGCTCCCTCCCTCACCCCAACCCTGCTGTACTCAACTGGCTGGTTAGGAGGACAGGCTGAGTTGATAACAACTGAGGCACAAAAATGCAACTGAATGCTTGTATTGCTTGGTTGACTTTGTGGGGTCTGGGGCTAGCAGTCTGAGCTTCTGCTAGGAGGATAACAATATGCAATACTGAAAATATCCTTCTGTCTTGGTTTTGAAATCCAATCTTATTCTCAGTTTTATTTTGTTCTGATTAATTGTTTTGATTTACTCAATGTTCTGTTTTGATTGGTTTTATACTGTTTTGTTTGGTTTGATTTTGCTGTAACTGATAGGATGGACAGCTACTGTGAAGATAACAAGATATACTATGGCAGGGGTTGTTGTTTTCCCAGTATCCTGCTTCAAAGTTCTGTACCAATTTCAGTGCTTTATTTTGATTGACTTTATTCTGTTCTGTTTTGTTAGCTTTTTTATCTTTAAAATTTAAAAAGTAAAAGAAAAAAGTCACCTTTGTTCTATACAATGCCTGGGATATAGCTCACAGCACAGCACCTGCCTGCCAAGTCCAAGGTCCTGAGTTCAACTCCTGATACGAGAAAAATGTGTGCTCTATATGATATTCTCAAGAAGATGCTTTAGGAATTTTTTCTTTCCTTTTGGAGAGAAAACAGGAGTGTGTGTGTGTGTGTGTGTGTGAATTCTGTTTAGTTCAAAACAATTTAATGTATTTAAATCATATGATGAAGTTTTATAACAGATAATTGAGGGTAATTTCAGCCCCTACAGTCTTTGTTTCATTCCTTGGATATCATTTAACATGCCATACATTTTCTCATTTAACTTGTTAAACATTTTTTTTCTATTTTCCCATTTAGAAGCAGGCTGTATTTTACATTTAAATGAGTGAAGTGTTTCAGTTATATTTTTATTGAATTTAGTTACTCAGAATATGAATAAGACAGGGCAGATGAACATAAGCTAAGGGCCCTCACTTTTTGAGCAGGTTCCTCAGTAGGAAGGAAAGTTTCCAAGAAGTATCACTAATCCCTGTGTGTATATTTACTTCTATGTCATACACACTTAGCAGTCTGTCAATATATTTTAATACATTATATAAAGAAATAAGCAATTTAGGAAATATGAAGTAAAAACTAATTACTTGGTTATTTAAATGTATCAGCTATTCCAAAGATTGGCTCGTTAGAGAATTTTTTTCTAAGTTTGTCAACCCTTTCTGAAAAAAACAATTCAAAGTCTAAATGTAAGAAAAATTTCTGTCAATCTTGGTTTGAGAACTGTCATTACTAGAAAAACTTGGCAGTCTTATTTTTTTTAAAAAAAAAAAGACATTAGATATTCTTACTTGTGACACTTATTTTTTCCAGCAATAAACTTTTTACAAAATTTACCAAAGTATGGCTTGTAAATAGACATCTGTCTGAACAACGATTCAATCAGAAACCACTTATAATACTTTTCATTCTGTATTTTGTATAATTGAAAGAATAACAAAAATTCTTCATAGTTTCATATGAATAATATGTATAGTACAACAGATTTTTATTAAAATCCTTTTCATACTATAAAGTGTTTCAAGAAGTCAACTGTTTACCCACTTATAGATCAATAAACTGGTAAACACTTAAACTCCAGTGTCTTGCCATAGGATGCACGTTAAAGAAAATCTGATCCAGCACGAATTTGCCCTCCTCCCTCCTGAGGTGTAGACTGCACTAAATTGCACTGTGTGGCTCTGTGTCACACTGGCCGCAAGAGCAAAGAGACAGCAGCTCACGCGGGAAACACTAGTAATGAGGAGTTGTTTTTATTTCATACAAGATACAAGCGAACCCAGGGTCTCACAGTCCTTAAATAACCCAATAGAACACTTGGCCCACTTACAAGGAAGTCAGATCCTCATAATTAACACAAGTTCTTTCCCATAGTCTACAGATATGAAAATTCAACTAATGAAGAAAACATGAACGTGTGATTATTTTTGTTGCAATTATCTTCAGAACTTCTCTACTACTTTACTTTACAGATCTCAAATGTTTTGTGACAAACACTGTGATCTCTTTTAAATGATGTCACTATTTCCCTCTCAAATAGCCCTGTGGATTTTGGTAATTTAAAATCCTCAAGTACTATTTGTGTCCCTTAGTTAGGGTTGTGACCTCACGGTCCTCCTGTGCACTGTTACCTGCTCACAAGGCACGTCCTGGAGACAGCATGCAGGTGCCGTCTGTGAAGGAGCTGGCACTCTCCTACCATCCCACACACTGCTCTTAGGTTTACTCTTGCATTTCAATTACAAGACCCTGATATTTTTCTTCCATACCAGCATTATTGTGGGGGATGGGAGGAGTTTCTTTAGATTGGAGCTTGCTTTTCTAGAAAAAAAAAATAGTTTTTAAAAATCTTTAATAATAATATATTTAATTACATTTGTAAATAGTCAAAATTCCTTTATTCTTACTTGCTAGGAAACCTCTTAAATGCAGAAAATAAAAACTCAAAATGTGACTCAATGACTTTGAAATTCAAGCCTTTTTCTAGTAATTTTTCTGTCCCTTTTCCATCAAATGGTGTAGAGGTCACATCTGATTGAAAACCCCATTAAAGTGAATACCAAACTCCACAATATAGCAGCAAAGAGATAAAGATGTATAATTCAGCTGACAGCCAAGTTTGGTTATTTGATGCTTGTCGAATCTCAGAAACCTTATCTTTATTTGGAAGACCTACTAAAAGAGCCTTCAATGACTTTCTATCACAACACACGCATTATTGTGCATTTAATGTGATTTCCTGCTGTCTGGGAAAAAAATGAAAACGAATCAAATCAAGATGTGAAATGATGTGAAAGGCATATCAAAAAGTCAATAGCCAAGCTTTAAGAACTGCTTTTATTGTCCAATTACACTATGAAAAAAAGAGAAAAAACTAAGTACAAGATATAAAACAGACACATCATAGACTTTAAAAATGATTACACATTTCAAACAAGGCAGAATAGAATTTCTTAGATTTGGGGGTGGGGAGAAAAATAAACTCATCTAGTTTGAATGTGTTTCACATACACAACAGATTTTTTCTGCTTTACACAGAATGTGAATCGAGATTACATGATAAATAACTCTTGAATGTATTTCAGATAAGTATAAGCAAGAATATAACAAATAGCAAAAAAAATTGGTATGACTGTATTTCCAGACTTCTCAAAAATTATTTTGCACAGTATACTACCTATATAAAATCTCACAGCAAAGAGGAAAGGTAGAAATAAGACTCTGGCCCTGATAATCTAGTTTCCTTGTTTAAAGTCTGAAAGTAATGAACCACAGTCCTGATTCTTAGAAACCCACTATCACAAGAGTTGTGATCAGGGCAAGTTGTGTGTCACAGTGTAATTAACTGAATCCCTTTCATGGAATGAATATAATCTGACTTAACTTCAGACAGTTTGTCATAACCATGTCAGCCCATGTCTCAAGAATACCAGGACTGGGCTGGGGATTTAGCTCAGCAGTTTAAGTGCCTGCTTGGCAAGCACAAGGTCACAAGTTCGATCCCCGGTACCAAAAAAAAAAAAAAAAGAATACCAGGACTGGAAGAGTTTCCATACCTGAATAACCACAATAATGTATTCTGGAAACATACACAAAGTTCAAATTAATAAAAATAATGAGCAGTACTTTAATGTGGTACACTTGCTCATTTTGTTTTGGTACATTTATATTTATGTATCTTATACATATTAGATTTATAATAAACTAATAAGCTAATTTTTTGAAAATATAAAACAACTCTCAAAGAAACCTGAAGTTGTCCTATGTAATCATTCATATCATCAAATTTTATTGTGAAACAAAGATTGTTCTAGAAGTTGAAAGACTCAGTGAAGAACATCTTGTTCCTGATCAAGAGTTTTTATTCTAAAGTTAGAAACTGACAAGTAACCATGCAATTCAGAAAGTGTTCTAATATGTGTAATAAAAGACAACTAGGGAAATTCTTTTTAATTATTCAGTTTAGAAGCTGAGACTCCTCAGTGCAGATATTCTGATCAAAGTGGTTCTTAACAGACTTTTTAAAAAGAAACAGAGAAGCAGATAAAAGGCAGGGGAAGATTCCAGGTGATGTAAATTGTTCCCATGCCCCGAGCTTTGTCCACTGGATGTTCAGGGAAACAAGAAGTATTTCAACATGACTGGATATTGAGAGGTGAGTATGGCAGTAGTAGATCTGATGAGGTTCAAACTGGCCTTAAACTGATGTTACCCAACTGAACTTTACTTTGAGAGAAAAAAATGTCTGCTTGACAAATCTCAGTGATAAGCAATATTATGTGTGTCACAAAAGGAAGAACTTGATATTCAAAGATTGTATGTGGTTTTTGGGGTAGTTTAGTACATAAGTCAGAATTCTGGCAGAAAACACATGATGCACTTGATCTAAGTAACTAAGAACAGTCACAAATAAGGAACTGAAGTAAATAAAGGGGAGTTCAGACGGAGGAGCTAAAGATGGTGGACAGGTAAGTAGGAGGATATGGAGCCTCTCTGAGAGAGACAGCTCAAACACCGGAATAGAATGCTGGAGAGACCCAAACAGAGGGAGATGGATTCTCTCAACCCAGGAAGAAACTGAAGGGAAAGGAACTGCTCAAATATGAAGTCTCGGGCTACCATTAGAAAAGCTAAGATTAGTGGTCACGGCGCTCACGCCGAGCCGCCTGAATTTTTGTGGCCAAGTCTGGCCTGAGTGCCCCAACCCGAAGGATGCGGCTGGCCTGAGCAACCCCACAGGTGACTCACCCAGAGGCACTGTGAACTCGCACCACAGCCACTCTGAAGTCAGAGGTCGGGGAGCCCAACAGAGAATGGAGCCAGAGAGAGACCCGCATTGAACCATGGTGAGTGCTGGGAATAAGACCCTCCCACAGGAAAAGGGTCACCAACTGGACAACATGTTGGAGTCAGGCAGTATAGGCCCGAACTAGGAATGGCAGTGACTTCAGTTGGTTGCTCTGCTCCCTGAGAAGATTGGCAGGATCTACTTGGCCTGGGTCATACCGCTGATCGGGACCCAATAAGTCATCCCAAACCGATGCCCTATGCGCAGCCCGCACTGATGCAGTGAAGGCCTGGGAAGGTTGACTGGCCTGGAGGGGAGGAGCCAGCATACACTGCCCCTTCCTGCACCTCAGCGACTGACAGGGGACTGGAGAGGGCAGAAACGCCTAGCCATGCTTCAGAGAAACTATAACAAACAAGGAAAGATGCTGGGAACTCCACTGTACACTTGTTTGGAAGGAACCAAAAACATGACAAGCGAAAGAAATAAGAAAAAGCCCACAGCCCCCAACCCTGAGAATATTGATCCAGGAGAGGTAAGTGAAAAGAGATGGAGGGCAGCAAACGTGCAACATCAAACACGGTGTCAACGGACATAAAGAGATATTTTCAGGACCTTGTAGAAGAGCTCAAAACTGAAACATTAATTCAAGTTAAGCAAGATATAAGTAGATTAATAAAAAATGCTAGGCACCTCTCAAGAAGACACAGACAGAAGAATGGAGAAACATAAAAAGGAGAGAAATGTTCAATGAAGAATATAAAGAAAACCTAGAATATATGAAGCACATTCAAAGAGATTCCCAGGAAACTAAAAACTCCATTGAAAGCTGGCAAAACTGCTTGAAAGAAGCTAAGGCTAAACTATCAAAACTTGAAGACAGGTTTGCAATGTGTGATCATGAAAGGAAATATCTCTTAAAAATAAGGAGGAAACAGGCAGTAACAATACAAAGGCTAGAAGGTGACAAGAGGATCTACAACCTAAGAATAAAAAACATGAATGAAGAATCAGGAGTCAGAACAAAGGAATTACAAAGGCTATTCACAGAAATAATTAAGGAAAACTTCCCAAGTATAACAAAAGGAAATGATATGCAGATGTATGAGTCATACAGAATTCCAGCCACCTACAACCAAAACAGAGCTATATCCAGACATATAATAATCAAGATCCCAGAAATTCAATATAAGAACAGAATATTAAAAGCTGTCACAGAAAAGAAACAGATCACCTATAAAGGAAAACCCATCAAAATCGTGGCAGACTTCTCAACACAGACCATCAAATCAAGAAGAGCTTGGAGCAAAGTAATCCAAGCCCTGAAAGAAAATAACCTCCAGCCCAGATTGATGTAACCTGAAAAAATGTTTCTAGAAATTAATGGAGAAACAAGATGCTTCCATGACAATGAGGAACTGGGGATATTTGTGACCACCAATCCAACCCTACAAAAAATACTGAAGGACATTCTAGAGAGAGAGAAAAAAAAATACCAGGATTTCAGGAACAGTGGTAGAGAGGCCTCAATGAATGGGGCAGATAGTGGAATGAAGGAGAATAGTAGACAACCAATAACAGAAATGAGGCAGAGAAGGTTAGCTGTAATCTCTAACATAGATGGCCTTGATATACTAACAAAAAGAAACACAGGCAGAGTAGATCAGGAGATAGGGTCCATTGAGATGCTCTGTATTGGAAACATAATTAACCTGAAAGAGGGTTTATGGACAGGAAGTCAAATATGAGAAAACAATGCTCTATGTGACAGGGAACCAGAGAGAAATAGGGGCAACTCGACCAGCACCTGCAGATAGGTTGAAAGGACACGATACTTTTGTGCAGTAGATAACTACTCAGCTATAATGAAGGAAAACCTTGAGTCTTTTATAGGTAAAGGTCTACAACTCGAGATCAAGTCGGAATCAGAAGGTTCAGAACCAGTTATGGTAAATAGCAAGTTGCTTCCCCCAATCTAAAAACTGAGGGAGTTAGTGGGATCCAAAATGGGCAGTGCACCCTGTGGGAGTAAAAGGGAAGGAATAGTCTAAAAAAGGAAGGCAGAGGATATTGCTAATAGTGTATCAGGATTTAAAATCTACATTATTCTCACCACTCTGTTTAGATGGATTATCTTCTGTTCCAGTTTGTCTACTTGCACTAGATTTGAGGACACAGACTGCTATCCCAAAAATAGCAGGATATATTACGGTAATCATCTTTAATTTCCTATTAACTTAATCTGAAGCCCTGTATAACTTACACTGTCTTATTATGACTGATCTTATTTGAATCTGGTTTGTTAGCCTGCTGTTTTATATTGACTGATTTTATTCGAATCTTTTATGATAGACAGTATCAAGTCTGAAAGTATAGGCAACTACACTGAAGATGACAAGATTCACTAGGATACCCACTCTGGTTTGATTAGTACCTGCTTTTGAAGTCTTACAATATCTCCAATGTTTTGTTTTTATTAATATTGTTATATACTGCTGAGACATCCTAGCAACCATTGTAGATCACCTTGTATTATGGTTTTATGACTTTTTCATTTCATGTTTTTCTAGGAATTTGTTTCATTTTTGTCTTGCTTTGTTTTCTTTTTCTCTGTAATGCAGAAAGGATAGATATACATGTAGAGACTCATGCATGCATAGAACTTAAAAACAGTTTACGAGAACCAATTATATAATGCATGATGAAATGAACAACTACTTTGAAGAAAAAGAGATACTACAGTTCCCAGTGATGATTCTGTAGCATCATGATGTGAAATCCAGCAATACCATCATTCTTTGCTCAGAGTGATTTTAGCCTGTTTTGTTTTGTTTAAGTTCAACATACATGAAGGTATGGACAGCTGTTTTGAGGAGAATGAGAGAGACGATGAAAGCCATTCTTGGCTTCCCTACTGTCTGGACTTGGAGACCTAAAACGCCCTCCTCATCCTGTTCAGATCAGTTCCATACTATGTTGTTTCATGTGAATTCTCTGTATGTAAAGATATGGATAACTATTTGGAAGAAAACAAGAGACAATATGATAAATAGTGAATATCTCCGATTGTCTAGCTTTGAAATTTATGTCTCTTACATTGCTTTCTAATGTTCCGTTTTGTTCAGTTTTGTTGTGTTTGATTTTACCCTCTTTAAAATAAAAATTTTAAAAAAATAGAAGGAGTTCAGCTAGGCAGACATGGAGAAGATGTACATCTAAGTAGGAAAACTTATTTTCCCTAGGCAGAAAGACCATGAGGAGAGAGTAAGTATCAGAATGTGAAAGAAAGCCATGTGTGGAGAGGGCCATGTGACAACTGTAAAGGGAAACTTCCTTTCAGACTCTGCCCAGCAAGAACACAAGGGAACTCAAAGCCATGATCCCACACTGGGTCAGTTGAACCCACTAGGAAGCGCAGGGAGTGCTGGGATACTGTCCAGAGTGACCCTGGAAGGCAGACAAAGCTGGAGAGATAATCCAAAGAGACAAGTGTGACAAGCTGGAGATGAATAGCAGAGCTAATACTTCAATATCGCTAGTCTCTATTTCTCTCATCACTAGATACAGTGAAAAAAATTAAAATAAATTATTATGAAGAAGTTATCTTTATTGGCTGGTATCCTTTCCATATAAATTATAAAGTTCACTAATAAGATATTCTAAGAGTGGAATTATTTTTTAAATAAAGATGCTCCTGGATATTTAAGAACAATGCCATAAAATTTGGGCAGCATGTTGTGCTTTTATGTCCTCAGATGTATGCAGTGATCTTAGAGCTGTAGGCAATTATTGAAAAGAATAAATTTACATTCATATGATATGGAAATAGCTATGAGAGGAAATTGAACTTCATAATAGAATTTCTAAGGTAATTAGAATGTGTGGGATTTCAAATTTACTTACTTTCCTAGTAAGTAAAGTTATTTACTTTACTTACTTTACTAGTAAACAATTTAACCATGTGAAATGCCTTCTGAAATGAAGAAATTTTCATTTTTTATTCTTTCTTTTTTCCTTTAAGATATTAAAGTAAACTTTTCTATTTTTAATGCATTATTTTATATTTTAATAAGTGTTAGATACAATTAAATATTTAAGGTGGATCTTCAGATAAACTTAAGCAAAGTTTAAACTGCATACTTTATTTTCAAAAAATAGTAATTAGTTCAATATAATATATGAGAATAAATAGATCATAATCAATTCTCTTAATAATAAAAATCAGTGGCTGGGGATTTAGGTCAGCGGCATAAGCTCCTGCCTTGCAAGTGCATGGTTGTAAGTTTGATTCCCAGTCCAAAATAATAATAATAACAATAATAATAATAATAATAATAATGATAAGTCATTCTCCATGAAGTACCATATACAAAGCTTTTAGAAAGATAACAAAATTGACACACAGAAGAATGCACAGAAGCTCTTGGCTCATAGACTGCAGATGGTTACAGTATTTTATTCTATAAAGCCATAAACTATGTTGTTAGCATGTTCAAACCTCCTAAGTTTCCTAAGCCTTGATTTCTTCTTTTAGAAATCGAGAGAGTTAAAGTAAATGACCTCCAGGCTTTTCTTCACTCCTAAGTGCCT
Source organism: Dolichotis patagonum (assembly GCA_004027295.1). Classification (NCBI taxonomy): domain Eukaryota; kingdom Metazoa; phylum Chordata; class Mammalia; order Rodentia; family Caviidae; genus Dolichotis; species Dolichotis patagonum. Next base: position 61,643 of record PVJX010000095.1, read on the forward strand.
TTTACCTGTATAATTAAAACAACCATGTATAAAACATGCTTATACGTTGTACCAGCAAAAAGCCCTGGATTCTTCCAGTTAGATTTTCTTTACAAAGCATTAAACTCTAAGTAGAGGTTTACTTGTGCATGAAATCAGGACACATTTAAAGTTTCACAGAGTTGTTAGAAGAATTAAATTTGTAAAATGTGTGTGAAGTATCAAAAAAAGTTAACAGTTATATATAAGAAAAGTAATAAATACCATTGCTTCTTCACAAATCTGAAAGATTTCCAATAAATTTTCCCTCTCCTGTTTGCGTAGTGCCTTGCTGATAGCAGTTTCTATCTCAGTGTGGTTAGTGGTCCCTTGGAGACCTTGTCTGCTGAACAATTTAGATGTGCTTCATGGTTTCCTTAGGTCTAACCAGCGAGCGCAGTCGTGTGCACTGGAGCAGAGGGGAGAAGGGCGATCTAACAGAAGCTGCTAGCATCCTCTGCAACCTCCCCACCACTCATTCCAGACCTGTCACCAAGATGGAATAAACTGGCTTTGCTCAGTGTCAGTATGGTAGCCAGTGAGGTTTGTCTGAGGCATGATTATTGCTGATCAAAATGGAAAAGCTTACAAATTAGAAAAGTTCGAGAAAACTTGTCAGACTCTCCCAGGAGGGGAAATGGTGAATTATTGAAGACCGAGGCCCACTAACGGAAGAGAGGCAGGTAATATTGGGAAGTGTTCCCCTGGGGAAACATATTTGAAGTTATAATTATTTCTATGACATGTATTGCCTCTAAGAGGATCCTCTTCCATGATTTACTACACACAAGTTGAGAAAAAGGGTGCGTACTGCTCTGGTTGGAGAAAGAGGGGGTGACTTCAGGAAGCCCTAACTCCTGCTGGGGGGCTAAGTGAAAGGAGGACCCGCTGTCCCTCTGGGGTCCTCAAGGACCCCCTCCACGACTTCCACTCCTGCCCAGAGAAGAAAACAGCAACAGCAGAAACACCTCGGGCAACTCTCTAAAAACTGCTGTTAACCTAAGGGTGAGGACTCTGGAAAGGAAGTAAGTGGAGATGATACTTGTGGAGCCTCTCTCTACTGTGACCCAAGTCCTAACTCTCCGGGACCAGGCAAAGCTAGACATTAGGCTTTATAGCCCTTTGGGAGGACAATAATATGTCACCAATCTCTAAGAAAAATAAGAACTTTTAGAGGAAAACATCAAACATCATCCAAGCACAAATATTCCAAGCGAATCATACCAAAAATCCTATAAACAACGAAGCCAAATACGAATTCCAAACAGAATAAAAATTAACATAAAAACAATAGTCTCAAACAAAAAGAAAGAACACTAACAAAATTTGTGACCAAAGATTTATTATAAGAAAATGGGGACTATGAGATACTGAAACTATTATTTTTATAAGGCACCAAAATGAATAATTGAATAATAAATGTAGCACAGAGAACACAACAATGAGCTGGGAGGAATTGATGGAGAAATTTTCTAGAAAGTATCGAGAAAGAAAGAAGAGTCTATAATGACAAGTCAGGACACGGACACATGGGCAGGCAGAAAAAGTGTCAAATCTTTATAGAAGCAATCATCTAAAAAAAGAAATTTAAATAATAAGGAGGAAGAAGCATTTGAAAAATATTATATCAGAAATTCTCAGAATTAAGAAAAGCTGAAAGGTAACATCAACAGGGCTGTAGACAGTCTGGCTGTTTACAAATTGCCAAAGGAATGAAATAAGAAGAAAGAAACTTAAACAAAAATACTGAAATTTTGAGACTTTCAAAATAATGAGAACTTATAAGTACTTTCAGAAATGTAAGGAAAGGAGGAAGAATAAACTTCAGAGTTGGTTAACAGCAATACGTATTGTAAGAAGAAAGTACATATATTTAAGTCACTGAAGCAAAACAACAATACACTCAGAATTTTATGTCTAAATAAGCAAGCATTTAGATGCTAGGTGAAGATTAAGATATCCTCAGTAATAACAAGTTCCAGGCTGTTCCCACAGGAAGGACACCATCGTCTTAAAATATTCCTGCAAAAAAAAAATCCAAAAAGCATGATAGAAACACAGGAATAAATGACACACAAAAATGAAACTGATTCTGCATCCAGATCCCAAGCTTATGACAGCTCACTTCAGACTCAGCATTCAGTCTTTCCAGACTTAACTGCAGGCTGCTGTTAGGCTTTCTCATGCGCACGTAGTGGGAGCCAGCTCAGGAGACGCGTACTCAGAAAATTTGAGTCATATAAAACTTAATGGCGAGTGTCTATTACATGAATGATACGCAACAGCAGTACACTTAACACACAAATTCCATCTTACATGTAAACCTTACATAATAAAATTCATGAAGTATCACACTTGTAGTTGAGTGATGGACACATAACAGCTGTTTAAAAATACCAAATTCTTTTTTTCCTGTACGTTTTTCAGTGGCGTAAGCTTAAGCAAAAGAGAGGCCCCCATCAAAAAGCTACTGAATCAGACCAGCATCTGTAAATTTGTAAATGCATTGTATTAATTTTTATCACAAATAATAGTTAAATGCCTCTCCAGGCTCTAAACTGAAGCTCTGCTCCAATACCACTGTAGGCTTCCTCCCTGCTCTCTGATATCATGCACAAAAGTTCAAACTTCTAAAACTTTCCAGGTCATTTAGCTTCTGATTTTGAAGTATATACCTTAAAGTCTGAAAGAAGCAATTCTTTTTTTTTGTAAATAAAATTTAGCTTTTTTTTGTTTTGGTTCTGGGGATCGAACTCATGACCTCGTGCGTGCCCAGCAGGTGCTTATGTCACTGAGCTAAATCCCAGCAAAAGATGTACTTCTGGAATTTAAAAAAAACTATTCACTAAATGTGAAAAATATTCATCTGTATATACATATGAATCCTGCCTATGTATGAAAAAGTACATTCATATGTATATGCACATTTATACTCTACTTACATTGATATGTCAACATGTGATAATCATAACAGCTACCTAATAATGAAGACTTTAAAATTAATTTTGTTTTAATTATTGTGATGGAATACATCTAGTTTCTACTTTTGTTGGTCAATATGGTTTTCTTCATTTAAACAAAACATTCTTTTTTCCAAGAAGTATCCCTACTAATTCTTTAGAGACAGACATGTTTTGCATTTAAATGAGTATGTATATGAGTTTTACTTTTGAATTAATTTTCAAAACTATTTATATTTTAAAATTGTTATATATTTTCTGACAAGAGCACAGAAGTTAAAGATAAGAAAGTGTGAAATCAATATGAGACAATGGGAGAATGCAGATCATTGTAAAATGTGTTACACTGTTGGAAGAATGGTAATAAAAATTCAAAAAGGATATAGAAAATATGAATTATACTGTTCACCAACTTCCTTGTTTTACACTTCTAGAAATCTACCCAAAATGGAGGATACACATTCTTTCTAAACATTATTGTAATCTAAGGAACTCAAATATATTCTAGGTAATAAGTCACACCTAAACAAATTTTTTAAGACTGAAATCATAGAGTTTAACTTATGATAACAAGAACAGAGAAAAAATATCTGGATTGAAATGAAATGAAGTAAATGAAAAATGCAACTTTAAAAAATAACCCAAGAAGAAACAGAAGACCTGGAGCATTGTGGCTTTAAAAGAATGTGGATTCTAATCAAAAATCTCCACCAAAAAATGCCAGTACTTGTAATGTTTTACCAATAAATGTAAACAAACAATGAAGGAACAAATACCACTATCTCAGAAATGCTACCAGACTTCTGAAAGTGAGGAAAGACTTTGCAATACATTTAACAAAGCTAGAATAGTATTGACAAACATTTGACAAGGATATTATAATGAAATAAAACATAGGCAAATACTTCTCGAGGTAGATGCAAAAAAATTTTACATTGAGAAGTTTAGCAATATACAAAATATATGATACATAGTGAGTTTGTTCTATGAAAGGAAAGTTGTTTTAGAATTAAAAATAAACAAGTATAACTTACCACATTACCTGAACACAAGTGGAAAAATATATAATCTTAAGACTCACAACATCCTGTCTTTATTTATGATCTGTAAAATGCTATAGAAAATTAGAAAATACTCTTAGCTAATAGAATTCCCTGCAGGATCCCCTCATCATTAAAAATCTATAAATAATATTCTAGTTATTACTAGAAATACTCAATGCCTCCTCCTTGGATTTAAGAACAAAACAAAGATGCATGCTAGTATCATTTTGAGTCAAGATGGTTTTGGAGACCTCTTCTATGCATTTAGTCTAGAGAAGGAAATAAAACTAAACACATTCAAAAGAACAGATATTAACTTTTACATATGAAAACTTGATCATGAAAATCATCTTTAAACTTATTAAAATTTGTATTATTACAATGAATAAATGTATTTATCAGGTTAACTGAATTCCACATTAGTATGGGTAAACAATAAACTGACCTTTTGTATACTACAGAGCAAGAACATTTAAAACAATTTTAAATACCATTTAAAATTCCATTAATTATTATATAATATCTATGTCTAAATATAATAAAAGATGTCTTCAATTGATGAATAAATACTTAAGGAAAAGATCCAAATAAATGGAAGATGTAGAAAAAATGAAAAATGCTATGTGTTCCTGGTAAGATTTTAAATTTGTACAGTTTCTCAGGAAAATAGAATGGCAATCACCACTAACACTCATACACATATCATCTATAATGTGGCCAGGAATACATCTCATCAGGCTATGAGGTGTGCACTTGGAAGTACGCAGCAAAGAGAAATGTGTATTTTTATGACAAATGTGATATATACATAGTTTGTTCATAGTAGTTACACAGAGTTTTTAATAGTCCCAAATTTGAAACAATACAAATACTGATTAAATGTGGAATAGTTAATGAGTTGTGGTACCCAGTGATATATAATAAATCTAATACATAATAATTTTCCTCATGAATGTAAAGTTGATATTATAATTTAAAGAATCAGTTGTTGATTTAGTAAATATAGGAGTTATATACCAACAACAAAGAATAAAACATGCATACAACAGCATGAATGACTATCATAGATATGATAAGCAAAGGAGTTCAGAATACTCTTACTGTGGAGAAAAAAGCATATTAACAGGAAGAAGAATTATGCCACTCTGGTAGCCCTGGAAATGCTCGCTTTATTGCTTTTCCAGTTGTTATATGAATAAACACATATGGAAAAATCATCATTTTACTCTTAAAATTTAAGCACTTTCATGTTTCAAAATTATATTTCCAATTTTTAAAAAGCCAGCAGACAGGATGCTAGAAGTAAGCGATTTTTTCATTTTAGTAGACTGTTTCACACTGTTTAACCTCATTGAATGTTCACCTGATATTGATATATATATATATATATATATATATATATATATATATATATGTATTCTTGACTATTGCTGTATGAGTTTCAGGTCCTGAGATGCTCTTTGTCCTCAGAACAAACATGAAGACACAAACACAGAAGGTGAGTGTGAGGAATAAACTTTACAACACATGAATTCAGAAGAAATATTTTGTTTCCCTTTTCAGCAATGCCAGTTAACCTTGTAATAAAATGCAGAATTTATGCAAAACCATTCCTCTCATGCTATAGCAAAAACCCTTCTGTGAAATACACGGTATTTTTTACTTTTTCACCATAGTGTAGATTCCTTTACAGTATGACTCAAAGGGTACAAGAGAACTACTGTGATCAAATAACACATTTTTCAGCAGTGTTGGGCTTCCATTAAAGGTGAGCAATACAATACCTGAGAAATAACATTTGATTTTTCATTTTGTTTTGAAATAAACATGATTAAAACAATAGATAAAATGTACAATATAAAATATTTCCAAAGAGTATAAGAATGATGGAAATCTGATTCAGTTGGGCAATGGAACAGTCTGAAATGAATTTGTGGGGGACCACTGCTCTCAAGCCAGTGCCACGAGTGTATCTGTTGCTATCACATTACTACCAGGCCAGGCAGCATCAATCATGTCTTATTTGCTTATATCTGGGACTAATAAATGTTGCATCTAAGAGTTAGACAATTAGCATTAAAAGTAGTTGAAACAGAGGAATAAGAAAGGCTCTGTATTTGCCAATCAGAAGCAAAAGACATAATTCCAACATGATCCTTCAATCATAATTCATTGAAGCATAAACAAAATTACCAGCACTAGTTTGTGATTACATTGCTGCTCACATGAGCAGCGATATGAAATATATTCTTGGATGAGTAGCAATAGGAATATATTCATTTTATGCTATGAAACTATTTTCCTCAAGAGTGACTGGAGAGGACAGCTAATCAAATGTAAACTTAAATGGCTGATACAGGATTTGAGAGTCTTATAATTATGCTACAGAAGAAAGGGCATTTCCCAAGGCTTTATCCACATACAAACATTACACTGTGTTATTAGGTCACACTTTAAAAGTGTGCAATGACCTGCTCCTTTAATAAATAATCAATTAAGAAGAATATAAAAGATATTGAGGAGCTTATAACAATCAGAATAACTTGCTTAAGATATCCATATCATTCTCCTCTTAATTTATATTAACTAACTTATATGTGTGTTCAAGTCAAAGACAATGAATAAAAGGTAGTTCATCTGTTTTGACATATCTCTATATTCTTCCTCCTATTAAAATCACTTATGTGTAAGTATTTTATTTATTTTGCAAATAAGCCAAAGATAAACTTATCTAAAAATATGCTGGAAATATTGCTACATCCCGAATAATGAGCATGGTAATTATTTCCACAAGACAACACTAAGTAGTAGATTCTTTAAAATGAAATTTTACATTGACTTTCATATCTGTGCTTTTTCACTTGCCATGTTGAGAATCTCCTACCTATGGGAGAATCTGTGGTGATTCAATGGAGCAAATATCTTCAGAGCATTTTCAAAGGGTATAGCCTCTCTAGCCAGCTACATTTCGAAGGCGGAAGGACTAGGAACCTTCTCAGCAGATGGGATGGCATAATGTGGCTGGGATTGGGGATTTGCATGAATATGAATTACAAATAGCACAGATAACATGGTGTTCAAAAGCTGTTAGGAATCTTGAATGTCAAAGTCATTTAGCTGACATTTGGAGGGACATAATTACCTTAAGAACATGGAAATGGGTTGGTCTAAATTGCATGGGCAGAGAATCACAAGACACACAATGGCATTGCTTTGGCAATAATTGTGACAAGTGGGCATGGCCAAGTAAGCCAAGAATGGCACACATTAATGCAGTGACATTTTTTCAATGTGTGTTGCCCTTTTAGAAATATGCATATGAAGCCTAAATAACCTCTGACCCATTATAAAATAACAGGAGAGAAATTTTTAAAAACCATACCATAAGTCCTATCACTGGCAGTCTAAAGAAAAGAGAGTTCATTCACATTTCATACATAGAGCTATATATTTCAAACATGTAAACTGCATTGAACAATTTTAGACCACCAATTTCATTATTTATAGCTTTGTATTTTATTAAATGATTTCTAGAATATTTGCTTTGAAAATAATAATACCTCCTGATTCTAGCACATGATAATGTTAACTGATTGCAAATAACTATATTTGCATAAATTATTAACTCAAATTATGTATGCAATTGTAAATAAGTGGTTCCCACTAGTTTCTCATTTATTAACATGTATATAAAGGCTTTTAAATATGAGACATTGTAAGATACTTAGGAAATGTACTAGACAAGTGTACTGGAAATACACTAGATACTACAAAAGGTACTACTCACAACACCAGGTCAAATTATACTTCCCTGAAAGAGATAACATGTAGTACATGGCAGAGACATAAAAACAGCATATTTTACTCTCTAATTTTTGTCTTTGATGTTAGGCCTTTGCTACCAAGTATAATATTGAAAAACACAGGAAGAAAGTAATGCTTCATTAAGATTTCATTAGATAATCACATATCATTTCTGAAATATTGATTATAACTCAACACTAGTGATGCAATAAATACTTTAATATTTACACACTGAAAGGAAATTTTCAAACCTCAATTAATATTTTATTTTCAAAAGTGAATGACATACTTGATTTCTTTGCTAGATCAATATCACAGGCTGTAATAACATCTGGATCCACAGCAAGCAGACTTTAATTGACACTTCTCTCTTTACTCTGATGCCTGCCTTAGTGAACGCAGGACTCGGTCACCATCATCTTCTCCTATTTTTGGTAGCACCTGTGACCTATTCCATGGCATTTAACACTTATTTTCTCCTGTACTATTTGCTCTTCTCCATTCATATCCATCATTTCTTCTTAGTGGAAATATAAATTTATGAAAAGATTAATATATTCAGGATGTGATAGGTACAGATAGAATTCATTGAGACATCAAAATGCCACTGATGGCTGGTTGGAAATGAAAACACCAAGATTCAATTTCCTCTTCATGTTAGGATTAGGCTGAAACCTGGGATGGAAAGAAATCACATGCACTCCATTCTATAAAGGAGATCACAGGCTGTGGCAAAGTCTGAGATGTGAATAGATGGAAGGATAGTTAGAAAGGACAGGTGCTTCCAGACAAAACTGACAGGAATGACTGCAATGGAAAAATATCATTCTAGCCAGTAATGTGAAAGATCAAACAACTTTCTACTCATGAAAAGAATAAAATAACTCATCAAAAGGATGCCTGTTCACTAATGATAAAATAGTTCAAAGTCAAGCTTCAAGATTCTTTCAAGATCATGCAAAGAAAAATTGAGATAACATTTGAAAAAACAATGAATATAGAACCAGTTTCAGGTTATCGCTAATTGGATCTGAGTTGAACAAAATACTGAATTCAGTTTGAGATAATTGTAAGGTATTGTAATCTAAAAAACTAGATTAATTGTAAGATACAATTGTTAGAATTAAGACTGGTTCATTCAGTGAATGAGTATTCAGAATGTACTCCGAGTTTGAAAATGTTTGTGTTACTGACAGAGAAATATTAGGAAAACACAGGCCTGTCCTCACAACAATCAGAGTTTTTTACTTTCAGCAAACAAAGCAGAGTTGGTTGTCAATGTAAATTTAAATTTCCAAGTGATTATAGTTGCATAATAATAATAATAATAGTCATGATATTGCAGAAAAATTAGAAATCAAGTGTTTAAAACTGTAAAATTATCACTTTAATAATTAAGACTGTATTTTTTGCATATTGTTTCATTTAAATCCAAACAACATGATTTTGAAATCTGAATGTATATAAAATTTGCATCACATTTTATATAATTCAATGCTTTAATTTTTTTCTCATAAATCTTGATAAACATGATTGTTTATGTTTTCATCTTCTGAAATCCTTGAGCAGTTTTTCAGGGCATGCTGTGCTCACGACACCATTTTAAAACCTCAGGAAACATAAAGGAACTAGACACACAAAGTCACTTGCCCTCAAGGAAATTGCATTGGATCATATGACTTTTCCATAGTTGATTCATTAATTCACTGCTTTTTATGGTAAACTAATGATTTACCACAAGCATAAGGAAGTGTGATAAAAGTCTTATGTATCATCACTCATTTTTGTCCAATGATGGTATCCTTGAAATAAGTAATAAGGATGAACCATTTGATATGTTGGTATGCTCTGCAGAATTATTCTAAAGAAGAATTTTATAAATATTCACATGCTTACCTGCTGTGTAAGAATGTTCACATCATTACTCACTGAAGAATTCATTTCTTTTTAAATGCCATCACAAATTTATTATTCAAAACTAACATCTTTAAATTCCTTGGTAATCTCTGCCATCACTTTTTAAACATTGCAAAATATGTTTATTACTCAAATGATGTGATCTGTAGTGAATTTGTAACTGCCAGTTGTATGGTTTTGCTGTGAATTTTATGATCATTTTCCTTTTAATGAAATGAGTTTGTAATGGAACAATGCTTTATATGTCAAATATTCACCTTTTTAATTTTTAGACATTTAACTTACCAATTATAATTAATTTTTCTCATTAGCATTACATGAAGATAAATATGTAATTGATTTTCTCTCATATTGTCACCATGAGTGGCAGCATCACAAGTTATCTTTTAATTTCCAGTAAACATATTATTCTAGTATATGTCTCATTGCACTAAGTAGAACATCTAAAATAATATTCACAATGATATTGCTATTCATAATATTTATAATATTTATAATAGGTATAGAAAATGCTTATGTCACTCTGATCTCAATAAAATTACTGAAGTATTTTACTTTGAACTCGAGTATTAGCTCTTAGACATGTGTTTATACTAAAATAAGAAAAAATTCTTCTATTTTTAGTTCATTAATATTTTATTTTTATTGAAAGAGGTACTAAATTTTCTTAAATGTCCTTTCAATATTTATTAAGAACTCCATAAATTCCATTTTTACTTAGTGATAAAGCATATTAATCTTCTGTCTGAAATTAAATTCCCATTTGTATATTTGAAATAGGTTATAGATTAAAGTTTGTTGCATTTGAATATACTGCTATAGGTTTTCCGCTACCATTTTATTTTGAACTTTTTTCTATGAAAATAGTTTCCTACATGAGATTGGTCTACAGGATTATTTTTTCATTACCCAACAATGTTAAATAATAATTGTTTCACTGATTTTAACTGTGAATTAAAATATATCTTGCTATTTACATGGGAAACTTTATCAAAAATAGTAAAGTGTATGAAAATATTTAGTAGAATAATGAAATTACGATCTGTGTTGAGGAGAGATACAAAAGAATTGAGTGAGGCTAGAATTATCCTAATTTTTCATGCAGCTTTACAAGAAGCCTTAGATATTGTTTATCAGGCTGCCCAAATTTCTCAAGCACAGACAAGCACACTTAGTCACCAAAGAAATCACCCTTGGAAATTCAAGAATTGCTGTTATTTAAAAATATGTGAACTCTTAATTTTCATGGCACAAAGCTTTGTCTTAGATCAACAACCACAAATTTAGACATGTATTTTTATAAAAATTTTATTTGCAGTAGGCCAAAATATTTCTCTTTATCATACAGCACATTAGACCTCAAAGGACAATTATCACTGAACAGATTCTAAACCTAATTTCCTTAACAATGTACTTGCTTTTCATTTCTTTTTGTTATATTTTTTGTCTTTGCACTCAACAATGTATCACTTCCTGCCTTAAACTGTATGAAATAAATTTGCTTTTCAGTTTTAACAATAGTCGTTTTACCACATACCTCTTAAATAACACATGCAATTTTTGTACCTTACAGTTACTCTCCATTATTCCAGAAGTTAACTGCTGTGAATGCATAATTAATAAACTAATATGAACGAGAAGTGTCATTTTGTGGATGTCAAGTCCACTGGAAAACCAATATTCTGTTTCTCCAACTGTTTGCACTTATGGCATCTTTCTTCACGATGACTCTAAGCCTCCTAATTATTCATGGTTTGAGCGCATGCACATCTGACTGTGGCATGAAAACCTAAATTAGAGGCATGATGCTGCTGAATTTATGAGAACACATGTTCAAAGTTCAAACTGGTGTCTTTCAAAGTTGCGAAGAAAAGACAATATTGCCTTGTCTGTCTCGCAGGCCACGGGTTGCTTGTACAAATTGTGCGTACACGACTGACGTCATTTGGCTCAATGAACAATGCAAAGTTATTAAACTTCCATGAGAACTGTGTCCTTGGAATTCACTCAGTTACTTCCTTTTGTAACATTTCCATGGAACTTTCTTCCATTTTAACAAGGAAAATAGCTTTATTATTCTTACGTTGGAATTTCTCTATTTGACTTGATTGATGTGATTAATTCCTTTCATGTCTTTTAAATCTTGATGTCCTAATCTGCAAATGGTTCAGCTGAGTCAAATGATATCTGAAAATTAATTTCTGTATAACATACTGTGACTTGTAGCTATCAGATAATGTTTTCATTGCAGATCAACTTAATGATCTGAATATGACTTCATTTCTTTATTTACCTATATCTGTCCATATGTAATTTATTTAAATCAGTGAACTATGAGTTTCCTTATGGAAAATAACAAGAGTAATAGACCTTACCTTCATAGAACTGTGAGAAAATCAAACCAAATATTTGTAAGCAGTTTTATAGTACCTAGAATATGGTGGCTACTCATTAAATGTCATAGTAATTAGCTACATTTTCTTGGCATTGATGAGAATATTTCTAGAAAAATACTAACATCAATAAAGATAATATGTGCTATATCTTTTAAAAATTAAGCTAAAATCATAATCTCATTTTTAGTTCAATTTCATGCGTGTCAAAATTTATCACTTTCACAATTTTAAGCATTTAACAATGCCCTATTTTCATATCTAAATATTTACAGAAAGAAGACCACTAGAATATCATAAGTATACTGTACCTGATTTATTTTGAGTAAGTAAACTTGATATTATGATTTTATCTTACAAGTGCTAAAATAGAGCTAAATTATACTTAAGTGGCTTTCCTCTGGTTAGATTTCCTATTAGTTATTACTAAGCAAGCAATATCTACAAAGAAAAAGTCTATAAAATGCAGAATTATAACTGTAAATAATTTTTAATAAAAAACTAGTAGACTAGAACTCTTTGCAGCCTCACTGAAGTCCACTTTGCATGCCTTCATTTTGTAACATGAACAGCTATTTCTAAGAAGACAATATGTAATTTATCAACTAGTGATTTCTTACTTTTTTTTTAAATTCTGTATTATTTCTACCTTTTTTGTTTTGCTTTTTTTCCTCTTTAAATAAAATTTTTTAAAAAAGAAAAAAAAGAACTAGTAGACATCCAAATCAACCCAAAAGAGACACTGTAGGATATAAACAGTAAAAAACACAGTTTAGAATTGTCATGAAAAAAACTGGAAAACAAAAATGAAGAAGTAAAATATATGAGAAAAAGTTAGACCCCAAAACCAGAAAGAGATTTAATGGAAAGTATTACTATATCAGCTTCAAAATTTCTAAAGATTTCAAGTTTTGACTTACTTTAAACTTAATAACCAATAAGACTGTCAATAACACACACAAATCTCTTAGGTTTTATTTTTCTTAAATATTAGGATATAGAAAAGTGATGGTAGAAATCTCATACTATTTTTCTATGCTAGGGAAAAGACGCTTCAAAAACTGGATTGAGGTCTATAAACCTTAATTTAAATGTAACACTGGCCACTGGAATAATGTTGAATGGATATTGTGAGAATAGACATATGTCTGGAAATGGAATACCTTAAAAGCTATAAATGTGCATACATGCATGTAAATACATAGGATATGATCATAGAATAATCATGGAGAAGAAATAATAGAGAAATCGAGTGGGGACAAATAAGAGCCACTGCACCATGGTAATTTATGCTGGTCTTATCATTTGCCATCCTATGCATGACACAGTGCAGCAAAGTTATCAAGCAGCTAAGTCTGCTTATATGGTAGATCATTACACACTGCCTAGAAGGAGATAAATATTCCTTGATTGCCTGTAGATGGTGGGCTCAGGCATTGATTGCATTACTATTTGAGGAACCCATTTTTTTAAAGGATGCCTTAAGGATATTGTTGAAAATATGTAAAATATATTTATATCCCAATATGATGCCTCTTCAGAAAAATGTTTTGCATTTCCTTGTTGTTTGTTTTATTTTGGGAGTGAGTGTTTGGGGTTTTTTGTCTTTGTTGTTTGTTTTGGTTTTGGTTATTTATTTAGTTAGTTAGTTATTTGTGAGACAGCTCTCACTGTATAGTTAAGGTTCACCATATAGCCTAGGGTGGCCTTAAATTTGTGGCAATCTTCCTTCTTCAGCCTCCCAAATTCAAGTGCTGGAATTACAGGTGTGGAAGACCATGCCCAGCAGAAATTTCGTTACTACTATTAGCAAAAAATCATTCAGTATCCATCAAAAGAATATTTTAATTGGAATAGGCAATGAAAAGTCTAAGGTACCATCTCTCTTTTTTTACTTCTATTGTTTTGAAACTCCGAATTTTTGTCAATCATACACTTCTGTTTTATAAACTAATATTGTGTATCATTTACTAATCATTTGTTCTCATTGAGAATAGGAAGCACATTTCATCCAAGTGCAGTTCTCTGGGTTCAGGGCAATGAAATGAAAATGACTGGCAAGAAATTCTAGTGGAAAATCCATCTTGGTAAGCACAGAGGGCAGGAAAATGAAAAGATGTTACACAAATAAGCAACACATGGCAGAACTAATTTCAGTATAAACAAACTTTTAAAGAAAATTGAGACATGATTAAGAAAGACTACTATTTCTAACAGACACTGGAGTTCAATCCTGACTAGCTCAGGATAACTGCTAAGTTTCTGGAATAAGAGCTTCTAAGAGAAACAGCAAAGAACAAAAGCCTCAAAGAAAACAAGCACCTAGCAATTGATAAAAAGAAATACTAAGAGGAGGTTAAAAGAGTAACTGCAACTCAATGAACAAATAGAGAGAGAAGAGGGTAGAGGGGAGATGGGAGAGGGAAGAGGAGAAAATAGAGGAGAGCGGAGCAGCTATAGACAGTGCCTGTGCTGAAGTATTCTGTTGTTTGTAGGATTTGACATCACCTGTGAAGGGAGTCATCAGAGGATCTTAAACAAAGGAGAGTGTGATCCATGTCTTGACTTTAAAATGTCGTATGCCTCCGCATACATCAAGTATACACACAAATTCCCTGGGATTGATATAATCATTGATAAGAAATGTAATAAAAAATCAAATAAGCAAAATAAAATGTCATATTATTCCATAAAGCTGTCAACCATTTAGAAGTCTGTCCTTGACGTATATGAGCATATACATTCTTAGTTTTCATCATCTTGATTCCCTACTCTGATCTCTTTGCTTTCTATTCTTAATTGATTATTTCAATATTCATTTATGTGTATATTCTAACAAACTGATTCAAATCTTACCAAAAAGGTTGGGCCATAAATTTAAAAATGGAATGAATTATACCTCCTGGATATTTTTGAGCAACAATAATTTCTTTCATTTTTTTCTTTTTGTTATTGTTGTTTTGGGTTTGGGTCTTTTGTTGATGTTTGTTTGTTTTGGCAGTTTGGAACAGAATGTCACTATGTACTCCAGGCTAGTCTTGAACTCACTAAGTAGGCCAGGCTGACCTCAAAACCACAGTGACATACTGTCTCAGCCTCTGGGAGGCAGGGCTTATAGGTATTTGTCTCCATGACTAGCAGAAGCATTGATTTCAAAGTCACGAATTTTGGACTTTAACAGACCACCAAGTCTGAAATTCTACCTCTTATCTATAACTTATTAAAGTTATCTTCTATTTTCTCTTGTGCCAATCAAACAGAATTTACTTAGTTGGCTTTTGCTTTCAGAAGTACACCTTTTGAGGATTTTCCTGTCATCTTTCTGTTCTTCATCAGTATATTTTTGCACATAATGAACACTACCATTATGGAGGTTAGTGTACACGCATGTCACATCAGAATGCTTTGAGGTCCCCTTCCCTGTCTTCTCCCCTCTATTTTCGTCATCTCCAAATCCACTTTCTGTCACTCCAAAGTCCTCCTTAGTTTCTTGTCATCTATCTTTTATTTTGCTCTTTGAATTTTGTGTACTTGTTTCTCATATAAGAGAAAAGATGTGTCTGACTTGTCTCACTTCGTGTTATGATCTGAAGGGGCGCCGATTTCCTACCAATTACTTAGAGTTATCCTTCTGTAGGGCAAATGTTCCCAAAGCCTTGCTCACTCATATGAGCGAGAAAAGAGAAAAAAGAAAAAGAAAAATGTCATTTCAACAGTATCACATATGTTATACTTTCTCCCTTAGAATATTACATTATTCTAAGAATCACCTGAGAAGTCTGGTAATAAGTCAATTGCAACTGACACATAATGCTTTCTGAATTTTCTTAGTATGAATTTCATTTTTAAAAATTTGTTATTAAACTATAAAAATGGAATGGACAACTTTTCAAACTAAGGAAGAGAGAGATAAAATTATTTATAGGTGAGAAAATGAAGGCAAAATTCTGTTGCTTATATCTCAAAGGAAATAACCTATAATATCTCCATTTCTACTGGCAGTGTCTGACATTAGGAACAGCAAATGTCTGGTTCTTTTGGGGTGTGAGAGGCTGGCTGGAAATGGGCTGACCCACAATATCCCATTACATGTTAATTATTTTTATAACAATTATATAAAACTTAGGAAGATGTTCGAAATATTTAATATCAGTATCATGGATGCACTGACCAGGTGGGGAGATATGGAGAGCAGGGTCGTGAAAGTCCCTGAGCACAGCTGGCTGTAGCCCTGCAGCTGGGTCATCTGGAGACAGCACAAACCTGAGACAGGACCTTAGCAAGTGGAACTCTGGGAAGCACCTGTTCCCCAAAGGATGGCCAGGTGTTTGGGTGTTTTAGTAACTCAGCTGGAGGGTAGCAGCTGTTATTTTTCCCTATATGTTACCACGCAAATAGCATTTGGTGAACTGGTCAAATGCTTCTTCTCTCTATAATGGGAATGGAAAAGATAAAAGGAAATTATCTGTTACAAATGATATATTTTAAATTCATTGTGTTCTATCTCACACATTTCGCACTGTATGTCACTTCTTCACAAAGACCTTCCGGACCTCATTAAAAATGTTTCCTAACCTTCCCATTAGCTTCTTACTCTTTCTTATGTCTTTCCTTCAAATCATTTATCACAACTTGTAATTTTTGATTCTCATTTCCTGTTGTATTGAGATTGAAAGCAAGACTTTCACAATTCAGCTTTTGTTTTTTTGAGACATGGTCACATGGTCTTGCTAAATCTATAAATTGTCTTGGCGAGGCTCAGACTTGCAAATCTCCTGCCTCAGCCCCCAGTGTTGAGATTACAGATGTGTGCCACCAACAACTTGTAATATTGTATCTGATTTTTTTATACTTCTGTGTGTGTGTGTCCTTGTTCTATAACCAGAACCCAAGTTTTAGAGACCAGAAACAGTTTTACATCATCTATATTTGCATTCCCTTTGTGTTCACAATGGTTGGCTCTTAGACAATTAATAATTTGCTAGATAAAACAACTAACATAATTCACTATCCAAAATTAATACCATGATCTATATTCCCATTTCATTTACCATTCACTACTTTTTAAATCAATTAACAGTGTGTGTCACTCGTTAATTATTTGATCTCCTTGAGAATGAGAAGGACACATTTTATTTGTCCTTGCAAGATATTCCTCCAGATCCTGCCAGGCCCACAGATGGAAGTATTAAAAATTAGCTGAAATGATGCTGGCAGACACAGAGCTGTTACTATTGCTTCTCTACAACAAAAACAGGATTATTTGGTCAGACTTTGAGATGCTTAACTACTCAAAGGCTGCATTTCAATCTCAAAACATTGGGTTTATTCCAGGATCATATGAGTTACAATGAAAAAAAGAAGAATGGAATGCAAACTATTTTTTTCTGAAAGCATGATCTTACTCTGAAAGTCATATGAAAACTCTAACAGCAAGTCACTAAAGAATCAAGCATTTCCAAGTTCCTAATTTCCTAATTATGCATCTCAAATATATCAAGAGTTTAAGAAACAGTAAAATAATCTAATTTTCCTGTGGCTCCCCACTTCTGTGAAATTGTGTAACAAATTAGTCCATGAGTCTGAGAACCATATAAATAAATGGCTTACATATTTTCCAGTTCAAGTAACCAAAAAATAAACTTGACTTTCTCATTTAAAACATTAGATCCTGGACAGACAAGAGTCTACTTTTTTGTTTTGTTTCTAACAATTGGACACAATGTATTTCCAGGAGAGTATAACGCACTGAAGAGAGTTCTACCCAGAAATGAAAACTGGCAGATAAAGATTCTCCCACACGGTGACGGTGACGGTGACCTGCTATTCTCACATGCAAACTTGAAAGATACAGTGGCAGTTGGCTCTTTGCACTTCAGTTGAGAAGCACTGAGTTTATTGCTTTTACTCATATCAAATTGTCCATTTCTTGAGAATAATGTGGAAAGTTAATAAACGATGTCCTTTTCTTCTATTAGAAAATATATGGTTCTTCAGAATACAGGACACACTTGAGATTATGTTTATATTCAGAGAAAGTACTTCAAAAACTCCCTTAGTTTTACCACATTGAACAACAAAAATGCAAGACTCCTGACTATACTTTGGTATCAATAAAAAAATGAAAACAAATGTTTAGTATATTTTTCATGCAACATATTTATACTTAAAGTTACTTGTTATTTATCTGAAATACAAACTTATTTGGGATCTCTGTGTCTTATCTAGCAACATTATCCTAACTTCTAATTTCAATTTTATAACCAAGTCCCTTTTATTAATCATTTAACTTGGCTTACCCCCTGGAAAATGAGAGTGAGTGTATATATACTTTGCATCATTTATGGTCTTATGTTTTTTTATTATAGTTAAACACACATACAAGTTTTACTATCTTAACCACTTTTAGGTGTATAGCTAAGTAGAATTCACTATGATTTTCATTTTATATAACTACTACTATCCCTTTCCAGAACTATTTTATTTTTCAAAACAGAAACTCCACAACCATGATGGAATAATTCTGTATCCTTCTTTATTCTCCAGCCTCTAGAAAAGGCCATTCTGTTTTTTTCATTGATTCTGACTACTTTCAGCATAGGACAAGATCCATGACATACACCTGAATTCATGGGTAGTACAGAACTGTAGGACTTATATAGTGCTTTTGCCTATACATGCATAACCTTGATAAATTTAATGTATAAGTTAGGTATGTAAGAGACTAACAACAATAAAAAAGAGTGACTATAATAAATATATTGTAAAAGTGATTTAAAGCCATTGAAATTTGATTTTCAGAAATGACTGGAGGCAGCCTATATTCACAAGAATATTTATCCAGAAAAACAGACATGTGGCTTTGTGAGGAGGTAGTGGTACCATAGAAATTGCAAAACTGCATCTTGAGCGTGCTAACAATCGGAAGAAATCCTGGAATGTTGGTATTTTGAAGATAAATTAACTGAAACAGTGCATCACAGGAAGAACTGATGCTCAGCAAAAGAGGGAGAGTTTCCCTTTCATGCAGCAAAGCAGGAAAATCCCAGCATGACTTGCGAGCTTGACACTGGTAGTAGACAGACATACAACATGAGCAGAAAGAAGGCCCCAGTACAACCAACTGGGCAAAGATGAGGCCCATCACCCCCATCTCTTCTCTTCAGATTTAGACAGCATCAGATTGGGAACACATCCTCAAAGCTGCCCCCACCGCTCCATCCTCTGCGGAACAAACGGGAGATATACCTGAGCAGAACTGGTGTAGGAAGTCATATTTTCTACCTGTGCACAGAAAAATCCCCACATTTTCTATAGCTCTGAGACCTGAAGACCCTCATCACCTATGTAGGAGAAATCAAACTCTGGCCAGGGAGAATCCTGGCAGGGCGCGTGGATAGTGTGAAACAGCAGAGGCTGGAACACAAGGGCAGGAAAGGGTTCATTACCATGGGCTTTTGAGGTGGGAGGTGTCTGATTCCGGGTGCTGCTTACAGAGGTCAGCAGAAGGCTCAGCTGCTTCAGTCCCACACAAATCCCATCCGTGAGCACCCGTCGTTCTCAAGTCTGCTCAGAGGCATTGAGAGAAAATGCAGCAGGGCAGAGACACCCCCGAAAGAGGGGTCTAGAAGTTTACCTAGGTTTGACCCACACCCTGGACCCACAGACTAGGCAAGTGACAGATTTTATGGAAAGTCCAGATTTCCTGATACCCTCAACCCCAAGCATGGAAGAAAATATTTGGAAGACATGAGCCAGTCCTGCCAGTGAGTTTAACCAAAGTACTCATCTGTTTTGATTTGGACCTGGAATGTCCCCCCTCAAAGAAACCCAAGCAATCAGAGGCAGGGCTTGGGGATGGCAATCGGATTACAGGATTAAGTTGACTGGTTTAGGAAATGGGACCTGGTTAGAGGTGGGTGTATCTCATCCCTGGCTCTTTCTTTGCTGTTCCATTACCACCATGACGTGAGTTTTCCACCACCCTGTCCCTTCCCTGTATTTGTGGGTAAACCAGTCAAACACGGCAACCTTCTGAACTCTTAGTCAAAATAAACCCTCCTCCTTCAAATTGCAGGTGTCATATATTTTGTCCCAGGGACAAGAAAATGCCTAAGACGCCATCCATAGCCATGAAGGGGCACCTCCTGCCTGCTTTATACGGTGTCTCCTGCTTGGACAGAGGCAGAGGAGAACTCTGAGCTAAAAGTGTAACAAGATTTTCAAACACATCTAGACTCCAGTATAAAAACGACTGCAAAGAGAAATATCAGATCTGCCTTTGGGGGATTTTTTTGGGGAGGGTGTTTGTTTGCTTATTTGATTTCTTTTGCTTTATAGGTGCTAGGGGTTGGTACATTTGCATAAAACTATTTACAAGTGTTAGGTATTGCTCTTGCTTCTGTCTTCTTCCCATGGTAGGTTATACTCCGTATCAAGGGTTGTTTTATAAGATCCACTGAATTTGTGCTTCAGTTAGGTCCTTATCTTCTCTCACTTTCTACTTGTATATTCATTTATTAATCCTTGTCTAATACATTTGGATCAGATCTTTTATATGGTCAGGTTTTTGGGGGGTTTACTTTTTTTATCTTGTAGTAGACTATTTTTAACATTTGTTTGTATGCCTTATAATTTCACTTGAAAACTAGAAGACTGCATCAATTGATATAGTAAGTCTAAACATCAAATTTTAACTTTTGCAGCTTTTGGGGGGGTTATTGTTTGTGTTGTTTTTAATTGTTGTAAGATGTTTCTACCCTGAAGATCAACCTGAGGTATAGTCTTAAGATTTTCCTAGGATGACCGCCGTATCTTTGGCTTTATGTGATTTTAAGCAGCAGTTGGTGGTCAGAACACAGTCTTTGATCAATAGGGAAGGAGGTACTCTGTCCATGCCAATGACCGACAAGCTGTCTGCAGGCTGTTCTCTAACACACGTGCAACTACTTGCCACACCTCTAAGATGTGGAAAGTGGGCGGCTTCTGTTTTGGTTATCACTGGAATGGACAAAGAGTACCTGTGTTTTGCTTCTCAACGCCTTTTCTGGGAGATGCAACCCATCAATAGACTGCAGAGTTCAACAATAGTTAACAGCAAACAGATGCTGCCTGTGCAATCAATATCTAGGTGGAGAGATCAATTCCTGGTATTTCCTATTCCACCATCTTCCCAGGATTCCATGATTTTAAGGTAATTGGCTGAAATATTACTGTTTCTTGGAATATATGATAGATCAGAAGTAAACCTAAACATACTTTTTATTACAAAAGCATAATGTTGGCCAAAATAAAGTTAGGAATGTACTATGCTAACAGTGTCCAAATCTCAATCTAAAAGAATTTATCTATCATACATTCAGCATCAATTATGATCATATAGAGTACTTCAGTAATCCAGACTTTCTGGGCTTTATAACCCCACCATTTCAAAAATGCTGTGTTCTTTAGCAATAATGTGTTCTTCATAACTAAGAAGCACAAAAAAGAAATATACCCAAAAAAATGCACCATTAAACACTTCAGCCCAGCGGTGATACACTTCACCAAGAGACAGCCTTGAAGGCGAAAAGAACCAAATAAGGTTAAGAAGTACAAAGCTTGGTCACAATATTTGTGACTGTAGAACCTGTCATGCCATTGAGAAGCTTGATAAGTACTTGGAGGTTCAAGCTGCTTCCAAATATAGAAATCTGTTTAATTACGGACCTCGCTAGTATTTCATCTAGCCTTTCTTTGATTAATACCAATGACTGGGCTCATGTTTTCCTTATGAAATGCTTGCTTCTTTGTTAGATTTGTAAAGCTAAAGTCTGCTTCCTCATCCTTTTTAAGACCTGTTTCACACCGGGAATATTGCTGCCAATGCTTGTACTTTATTGTTTTTTATCAATAGAAAATAACAGCAAAAGCTCTAAGTATTTTAATAATTAAGAACAAACTAATACATGAAAAAAGAATAGATCACTTTTTAAAGCTTAGAATGCAGATGAGAAAAATCACTATACATAATGTCAATTACAGTTTTCTTTTAACTTCTTTGACTCTAAGTTATTCTTCAGAAGATGTGCATGGAGGCATAGTAAGATTTTCTGCCTTTCATTTGGGTTTTTTCTCTGGCTGCTCTGTGTACGCAATACTTAGTTTAGAAAACTAAATCTTATTCAGCATATTTTAGACTATCAAATCCAATGAAAGTTTAGAAAATTTTTGGCTAAGATTCTTAATTTTTCAATCAGGTAAAAATATTTTATGCCACATGTTTTAAAAATAATAAACTGTGATAATGGAGGCACTTAGTAGTTTCAAGACTTATTTTTACTTTTTAGCTGAGGGATTAAAATAATGATGTGAAAGCTTAATATATACATTTCATGGATAGAGAACATTAATTATTTTGTAACTGGATGACTTCTTTATCTATTCAAAGGGAAAGTTTCCTTCATTCTTCATTTGATCTTTCCTACTGATTAGTATCTGGGTTTAATTTTCTCTCTCATCAGGTTCCTATTTAGTTTGTTTAAACCCCTTTTGCATGTTGGAGGGAAATCATTGAGCACTTCAGAATAAAATAGAGAGCTCTATTTTTACTGACCTACTTACAATTCTGCATAAGAAAATAAACACTAGCAAAGCTCATCTCAAAATAAAAAGATTTAATAATGACCACTGACTAAAAAGAGACTGAAATAATATCAGCAATACTACTGTAGGGTTCCAAAAGGAATTTGCTAACATAAGTTCATAGTCTATTTTACCATAATGTTAGTTCAAGGTATTAACACCCTCATACATAAAATATTTGTCTCAAAGTAACTTGAGCATCAACTTAACTGCTTCTTGTAATTCCTTCTCTGCCTTTCCATCTCTCTACCCACCCTTTAGTAAACCTGTTTATTCCAAAGTTCAATAACACAAGTATAACTGTCATGCTGTAGAGGTAGGGCTGGAAGTGGATTGAGTTTGCTTATTTCTTGGTAAACAAACTTGAGTAAATCATTTTGCTTTTCTGAGTCCCTTTGAGCCAGAATAACTACCTTACACAGTTGATGCGAAAGATGTTGATATAAAAGTTACATTTCAAATTTGCTTCCATTATTGTATATTTTCAGTATGAGTGGGTTTTTTTTTTGGCTTCTTTGCTTTTGAGATTAAAAAAAAATCTTATGCAATGTTAAACCAGGCATGACTTTGCTATTAACAGCCTACACAGTGACAAAAAGGTAAGAGACAAGCAAAATCCAAATAGAAAAATTGAAAATTAGAAATTAATAAATAAGTGAAAGTTATAAATGAAACAGGGGTAATAGGTCACACCCTAATGAAAACAGTTCTCTTTCCTGTATACAATCATGTTTAAGAAATTTTATAAACATTTTACAAAGAAAAGAAATCATTGACAAAAGCTTTTCACAGATGCTGAGAGTAATATGTGTGAACAAACAAACAAGACAAACACTGACAGTGAAGTGTGTCCAGTTATTACTAACTGCTCTGTCAATATGACACAGAAGAAAACCAATGCATTTTTTCAACTTTTCTCCATGGTTATGAATTTCTGCATGAAGAATTCTGCTTCCTACTCAGCCCCTCATACTGAACATTACAAGAGAAAAACACAAGCAGAGTTTTCTGTATTTCTAATACTCTCTACATCCCACTGTTGTCAATCTAATGTGAAAGGGAAAAGCCATGCAACTCCGTAAATAAAAATCTGAACCGATAAGAATTTCAGTTAAAGACAGAATTTATTTAATTACGTTAAATTTGAACTTTAGTGATATGTAGTTTATAAGATGATTTAATAATATACACCCAGAGTTGACTGCAAAAGAGTGCAGGACATCTGTGCACACACTAGAGACCCAAAGAACCTAACTGAGGGCTTGGATTCCATGGCAATGTTCTCCATGAGTCCAGCTGGGGGTCTATAGCCCACAATAATGTCTCATGCAAGTCTGTATCAAGGATCTGCCCTAGGGAGCTCTAAAACCCATTGGTGGAAGCTAGAAAGTCTGTGCTAGCAGGATGAAAGATCTGTGCCAGCAGACTAGGGGATCTGCACTGGAGCCAGGAAGCAACTCTTAAGGTAAGGATCAGAGCTCTCCTGAAAAAACCACAGTCATCCTCTGCAACCACAAGGACTAGAGCTCCTCCAATGATAGGAACAGCTAAGTTCACATCAGGAAAGCCACTATGATGAGCTTCTCCAGAAGGATCAAAGGCATGCCATCTTCTCCAGTTCTGTTGCGGTGCTGTCAGCAATAATCCTCACATAGGTCAACCATAGTCACAGTTGCCTCAGTTGAGCAGGGTGTTACATATTGACCATTAGTTAATCCACCACAGTTCCCAAATGTTCAGAACGCCAGGTAACTGCAACTGGGAATGCCTCCCCTAGTCTATCGACTTACGCCCAACCATCCCTGTCAGTCAGCCCTGAGCCTCCCCAGGTCGCAACATCCCTGTCATCCCTCTTTCTGAGGACCTTTGTCCTTCCCCCAGGACTTTCATGCTTCTGACTTGCTCAATTCCTCACCTGTGGCTTACTTTCTAATCCCTTTTTTTATGGAAGACTGCTAGGTAAAGAGAAAAAGCAGTTATTTTAATGAAATTTTATGAAAATTTAATGGAATTTAAGTAACATTTGGTTTCAGTGATGACATGGAAAGGGAAAGAAGTTGACACTGTTTCTTGACTCCCAAAAGCTTACCTAAAAAGTAAAGAGACACTGGCAGTGTGAAAAACCTGTTTTCTTGCCCCAATTTACATTACATGACTACAGTAGAGGCCCCTCACGCTTTATAAATTTCAGGGCCCAGAATTCATAGGATGTGTGTGCATGATGCAGATAGGGAGAAAAGGGAAGACTGATAATGTCGCTAAGTATGTCAAAGATGCTATTAGTAAGTAATAGTCATAATCATACAAGGACCTAAATTTCATCAGTGTCAGTAATTCTTTTTATTTTTCTTTCTGAACCCCTTAATTTTAGTTTTTAAAACTAAAATTTCCCTCACTATAAATTAGAAAATTATAATGGGCAGGTTCATCTGCAAAAGAAAATTTATTTGAAATGTATCCAAACCCGTTTGCGCTCCCTCAGTACATTGTTACATAAATATTTCATCCCATTTCACAGGTAATTTTGACACTGGTTATGCTACGCTTATCCAGAGCCTCGCTTGTTCATCTGCCTATTCCAGGTCTTATTATTTTAGGTAAAATTTTTGTTAAAAATTTTATACTTTTGGAGAATTTCAAATTTTCCTTCACCTTCACATCAGAAGGTTTCAGTGCAATCGTTTTATACGCAAGATTTTAACAGATACAAAGTGACTCAATATAACTTGAACTAAGAAAGTGATTTAGGCTAATTAGGCTTTAGATTAGTTCTCTTCATAATGGAGTTATTTGTAAGAAAAAAATGATGGGATTAAGAACGTCCTTAGAAAGCTCCCTTTTGGGGGACAAGCCTCCATGCTCCTGAATGTTGTGAATGACCCACTCTACTCCAGGAGCACTTACATTCCTGCCTGTCAGTAGGTTCTCCTGATACACTGCCTTCCTATTTGTGTGTTCCCCTGACATTATCCAACCTAATAGCTCCCACAGGTCTGTAGTTTAAAAAGAAATTAACAATGTCAACCAAATGGACTAAAATACACTACTAAAACTCCACAGAATATCTATCTGACAGCCACAGTACTTTGTAAATCTTTCACTGCTTGCCACTGCACTATTTATGCATAGTGGTCAATGGTGTGATTAAATAGGACATGTGACTTTGGTAACCCTGAGAAATCCCACCAATCTGTGGGCTTCTTGTTTAGTAGGAGAAGACCAAGAAATAATAATTGGTTTCTCACAGTTAAAAAGTCTTGGCCTCCTCTGGCCCTGCAATTCTCTCAAAAGTGTAAAGCAGCAGCCATGGCTTGCATTTTAGTTATGTTTTCCAGTCAGCTTCTCTTTGTCTTTTGGGTCACTGGAGTCCTTACTTCCTCCTGTGCTTCTTCCTCAGTGCAAGTAGTTATCTTGAGACCATTGAAACAGTGCAGTACTTTGTCCTTAATGACAGTACAAACCTGTGAATCCATTCCAATTAGTTCAAGTAACAGGAATTTCAAGAACAGAATATTATCATGACTTCAGAGGAGCACTATGATTTTTAATCACCACTACTACATTTTCTTCATGTCCTGCCCTGAATAAGGGCACAGAACATCCATAATGGTTTACTCTTCATTAAAATTCAATTTCCTTTATAATCATTAAGGATTTCAGCAAACGTATTTCAGAAATCATAATTTTGCATGCTTGGTTGGACATAAGTTCACTGAGGAAGGAGAAAAGTTGTTAGTCTTGTTTTATAGCTAACGCACTGAAGAGTATATAAGGAATTTTAAACTCTTAAATATATCTCTGTATATAAGAATCTAAAGAGTAATGTGGCGACATGTTAACTGAAAAGCAAGCATGACAACAGAACCTTTACTGAGACCTCAATCTTACAAATATGATTAGTGCTTCATCTGCAAGATAGATGGACAATAGATAGATAGATAGATAGATAGATAGATAGATAGATAGAGGCTGCATTGAAGCTTTCAAAATAGCCAATAGTTGGTAAGTAGAATGAGACTACTACTGAATCAAACCTGTTTCCTTTTTCTCCCTGGCACAAAGCTAGACTAAATGCTCTACCTGTGGGGTCCAGTGAGTAATTCTCTTCAGGGAAATGGTAAGCTGCTTCCAGCTCTGATCTCTGAAAGATCTTCCACATGTAATGCTCTATACTCCTTCCTCCTTTATTATATCGCTGCAAAACTGCAGAGTTGCATTTGAGGAATTTTTTTTTTTTTTAGGTACCGGAGATCGAACTCATGACCTAGTGCTTGCCAGGCAGGCACTTATGCCACAGAGCTAAACCCCCAGCCCTTACATCAGCAGTGTTGCAAGGAACAGAGTTGCATTTGAAAGCAAGCGTTGAAGATGAAAGATTCACAAAATGGGAGGAACATGAGTCTTTTCTTTCAGTGAGGAACTGCTCTTTATAGGAGCACCCATTTACACTTCTTAGTAAAGCCATGACAATTATGATAATCTCATGAGTAAAGCCATGACAATTATGATAATCTCTAGGACACCACGTAGAATTTTAAAAACTATAAGCAATCATGCTTCCATTTTACACAAAACATCATGATGAAAAAAGAGAAGAAAGAGATGTAACTGCTCATGCATGACACCAGACAGATAGATATAACGAACTCCAGGACTCTTTCATGAATTTAAATCACTATCTCAGAAGTAAACCTCCATATCTGTTTATACACATATCAGACTGTAAAATAGTTTCCAGAGCTTAAGACAATGAGTAAAGCAGTTAAATCCAAAATTATATATGAATATATTTATACACAAATATGTAATACATAAGTATGCATATATTACACATCATATATAATTGTATGGTATATTTTACATAGCCAGTATATATTACATAGTATGTAACTGTTATAAATTAAGCTACATTATATTCTATACATTAGATTTTTGAAGTACTTAATTTCCTAAAATGGTTCAATATTCATTCAGTATATATTGACACTTTACTATAGAATGCTGACTTTGTAAATATTTATTTTGCTAGTAAAATCTTTCATTCTTATGCCTTTTATTATATATATTATAATAAACACAAAAGCATAATTTGTGTTGATATTATTGAGATACAAGCAGTGACCAAAATTTCAGTGAATGATTAATTTTTTTAAAACATTAAAATAAAAGACACATTTCTTTTAAACCCTCTCAAAATAATAACCCTCACTTTGTTTCTCTGTTTTGTTTCTGTTTGTATTTTTGTTTTTTGGTATCAGGAACCAAACTCACAACCTCCCTCTTGCCAGACAGACACTTGTGCCCCTGAACTAAACCCCAACCATCTACTGTTCTGTTTATATTAGTACATGTTTCCAATACTTAATGATTACATGTATTGTGGGGCATTGGTACATGTACATAATATGTTTTAATGCATTTTTTATCCCCTTCGTCTCCCCACTTTCTCCTCTCACTCCATTGTTTGGCCCCCTTGCTTTTTTGTAAGAAGACCCATCCCCTTTCACTCTGAACACTCTCATCCTGTTACTCTTGCCACTTTTTGAGGCGGCTCTGTGGCTTCTGTTATGAGTGTCCT
Organism: Dolichotis patagonum; assembly: GCA_004027295.1. Taxonomy (NCBI): domain Eukaryota; kingdom Metazoa; phylum Chordata; class Mammalia; order Rodentia; family Caviidae; genus Dolichotis; species Dolichotis patagonum. Next base: position 89,979 of record PVJX010000095.1, read on the forward strand.
GAGGAGGTATGATTAAAAGAAATACCGTGAGAGCTGCTGCTCATTTCCAGAACATCACTGTGTGTGTCACCGCCTCATTCCCTGGCTGTGGTGCTGTGCAACTTCGGACTCTCCCCTAGTCAAGGAGACTCTGAAAGGTAAACATTTCAAATGGATTCAGGGCACCGAAGCAGCGTTGACAGTGCAGTTTGGTGTCAAGCTTTGAGGGCTCAGTAAAGAAGTCAAAAGCACAGTTTATCAGAGATCATGTTATCTAAGACCTCTGCAAAATATTCTTCTCTGAAAGAGAAATACTGTGCTTGACTGAATCTCTGTTCAGTGACACAAAAACACTGGCCTTGCTTTCTGCTTCTCTTTCACTGAATTAAGCTTCGCCATGAGGTAAAAACACATGACTGGCCTAACTGATAACTTGCAGTTGCCACGATGCCTGAGGAATTCCAGCTATTAATCAAAGCTTAGGGCAACTAAGGATATAATTTAATAACATGTAATCCAATAGGAAATTAATATGTCTGATATAATTTGCTGCCAATTGTCATAAAAGATATTACTATTCATTAACAATGTGCTTGCAAAAATGCACATGTTTCTAAAGTGTTCCATCTCTCCAAATTAATCGGAACTCCAGCTCTTTATCATTTAGATATTCAATTCATTATTTCATTAATGACAATGATAAGACTTCAAAAAACAGAAAGAGGAGATCAGTCCTTTTTTCTTGAGATAGGATCTAAGAATCAACTATGAATGTAAGCCATGCACACCAATACTAGTTAATCTTCCAAGGCTCCCAACCTGTATGTTTCTGATCAGCACAATTCTTAAGTCTCCACCAATCATTTTTCCTTATGCTTATTTCCAGTAATCTTTAATGCAATTTTTTTGGTTTAAGAATAGGTTAACATTAAGATGTAATTCATGCAATTAAGTAATATCATTGATCTTTTTATCTTTGCACATTTCCTTTTATTATGTGTTGATAAGTAGTTATTATTTAGCTTATTATTTATCTCATGCTGTAAAAAATTAATTAATGCTACACATTTATCCATTGTTGTATCATAAAGCAAAATCACTGTAAAATTTCATCTCTACCAGAGAATTACAAGTACCAATTTCTGCAATAGATCAAGGATTTTTGCACATGGATTTTTAACAGTCACTTCTGACATATGTTGTGAATTAGTGTTCTGGAATATGATATTCTAACCACTCCAAAATTTTAAATGCTCTCTCCATGACTAAAGAAGGAAGATGTAAGTATATATTTCTTTGTATTCTTTGAACCAAATCTTATGATAGAAAACACCTGTACGCTGGGAATTATTGTCAATATGTATAATAAGATGTTCTACTGGTAATTAATATCCAGGTTTTCACAATTAATAGAACACGCTTATTTGAGATTTTTCTCTTTCTTTAATATTTGAAATTTTTGTTTTGATGGACTGTTGGTACATTATTTGGATGGTTAATAATGTAAAGTTCGCTTCAGTCTACTAAGGTAGTTATGAATTAGGTATTAGTTTTAGTGCTCCCATCTGCTTTACAATAACCACTTTTGATTTATTTATTTAAATTAATGGGTATTGATTATTGTTTACATTCTATAAGACATTTTTATTTAAGCTTCCTATTCCAATAATAAGTAATTACTGACCTGTTTTTCAGATTCAGACCTGAGATTCAGAGAAACAGAGACACTTACTCATTGAGGCAAAGCTGATAAATTTTATGACTTAAATACAGAACTCTTTCTATTTCTCAGCCTTGTTGTCTTGGAATGTTCTATGTAGGACTCACACTAAGGTGTTCTGAAAGAACTGTAGGAGTTATACAACTAAAAACGTGATGAATAGAGTATTTTTTTAATTCAACATACCAAGATACTGTACATATTTATATCTGTACAGTTAGGTATGCATTAGAAGATTTTAGTCTTTGAAAGAAACACTTTACTTTGGAATGATTAGAATTACAGGAAAGTTGCAACTACATACAAAGAATTTCCATATGTCCTTCCCACACTTTAGGCAATGTGAAAAAACTTTACTTCCATTCTTTTGTCAAAACTAAGAAACCAACACTAGTATAATGTTACTAATTTTATTCAAGACATTGAAATAATTTACAAAACTATAAAAGCTATCTAAACATAATTTTATATTCATTGCTATTCTCAATTATCTTTGTCTTAAGTCAGTGAGTAATAAACCTTTAGATAGTGATCAATCAATATGTGACTCCAGTAGTATTAGCAGGACATTTTAAAATTAAGAATCCAAAATGTGAAGACAAATCTAAGCCAGATTCAACCTAGAACTTTATAAAATTTTACAAAGTTTACCTTTGGACCAATCACTTGTCTATATATATATATATATATATATATATATACCATAAGTAGATTATAATATTTAATATAGATTACAAATAATGAAATCCATAAATGGTAAAATAAAAGTGACTATAATAAAGTAGTTATATTACATAACCTTATTTACAAAACTGAAACAACAAATACATGTCAGTTTTGTCATGTTCAATTTGAAATATTGTATATTATTTTTAAATGATAGTCATTATCATTTAAATACAAATAATCTCTACAATTACCCACAATCAGTTTCTCAGTGTAGATTTTTAAAATCCTACTTTATTCCCCCATATTTGCAGAAAAGTAATCTAAAAAAAAATCCAAGGTTTAAAGTTCACCAAAGAATTACTAATAATAATAATGAAGATCTGGAAACAAAGCAGAAAGCATTAAAAGGACTCATGAAAAATACAACCATTGATGTTAATTCCATGATGTTTTATCCAGTGGAGAAAAGTCTAGGGATACAGTTACTTTCCCATTATCTGAGTACACAGATGTATTCCGAGATGGTGCCTGAAACGACGGCTAGTACTCACCCTTTACATTTACTATGTTTTATCCTATTTATAGTTATGCTAGAACTGAATGACTTCAGTATACAATTTGTTTCCTTTCCTTACTAAGTCAAAAACTTTACCTTTTCAGTGAAAAAATAAAAACAGTTCATGGCTTCTCTCACACATCCAAATTGCCAGCCTTGCACATTGGAGACATTATTAAGTAAATAAAGGTTTCTTAAGCATAAGCACAAGATACACAGATTATCGGAAAAGTTCTGATAGCTGAGCTGGCTACTAAATAACTGATGAGTTAGCTGCATATATAGCATGAATATGTACGAAAAAGGGACGGTTCCTTGCTCAGGATGTTAGCATGCGATTTCATCAACCTACCCAGGGTAGCGCACAATTTAAAATTTATGAATTATATTGGCAATTTGCCATGTAATAATTCAGAATATAATTGACTAAAGAAACCACAGAAAGCAAAATTAAAGAGAAGCCCATTGTGTATGTAATTGTCAATTATTCTAATAATACTAAGTGTTAACAAGCTCGCAAAGCAATAAACAATTTCAACACTGATGGTGGTAATACAAAGTGATACAATTACTTTGGACAACAATTTAAAATTACTTTGTAAATATTCCCAAACCTTATGACTAACAATTCTCTTTCTAGAGAATTAATCATGCAGAAATGCATACATATATTTAATGAGAAATACTTAAAGATCATTCATAGTAGCAATGTTCATGAGGCAAAAAATAAACCAAAAATAACCTGAATGTCCATCAACAGGAGACTGGGTAAGTATATTTTAATGTATTCTTACAATGATATATAAAACTGCCACTTATGAAAACTATAAAATACTTCTGAAACATTTCACATGCAACAATTTGGATTCATTTTAGAAACAGTGTTAGTTTAAAAAAACTAATCATTGCAGGTTACTTGCAGAGTAATGATACCAATTTTGTGATCCTGATTCCCTAAAAATCCAGCTTGAGAAAAAAAAGTTGACATTATGCATAAGATAAGTAATCACCAAAATTCTTCTTATTAAAAACATTTTATAAAATAGCCTAGGAAACACATAGACATTTTATATACATGAAAGATTAAAAAAAGAGAATGAAACTTTAGTTGGCCACCAATATCTCAATAACCACACTTCAATGTGATTGTACTAAATCATATGATGGCATAAATCAGGGCTGTAAATAAGAAAGCCTTCTTATTTTTTACCTCAATTTGCAAAGCCTTAGTTATATTTTTTGTTGGTAACCATACTCATTGTCTTATACATTTTCTGGTCAACTTTATGGCTTAATAAAATTGTCTATAGACAGTCAACATTGACCACGAATCCTGATAACCCTTGTATAAAAATTTATATTTGAAGATTGACTTCATATGCATGAATTTCAACTTCAGGAGAAAATTCCTGTGCAGTTAACATACCCAATACTGTCAGTGCCATTAGCATACAGAAAAAAAATGGGAATGAGAAGTCATGTAGTGGACTTGTTCCAAACAGCAAAACTACTAGTGACCTGTGACTCTTTGCCACAGAAACGGACACCAGTGCCAGTGGAAGTAGTGGAGGTGAGGCAACCAACTCAAAGCATACAGGCGCCAGTGTTATGTGGGTTGGTATAATTGGTTGTGATTCATTTTCTACTACAACTAGCCTTCCCAGAAATTGTAAAACTGACAAATCTTTTTTCCACATTATTTTATTTTTTAAAAAAAGCAAAACAGAAGAAAGGGTAGAAATGATACAGAATTTCAAAAAAAACAAACATTAAAAAATCATCACTATTTGGTATATTACATGTTTTCTTAGAAGTCATTGTGGGTAACTATACTAATAAGTGTTTGTTAGTCGGTGAATAGAATAGTTTGTACTGTCATTGTTTGATTGTCCATTCATTTTTTACACTTTGATTTTGCAACCTGATAGTGTCTTTAAAAACAAAAAAAAAGAGCAGAACTCAACCAAAAGCTATTGCAAGGTACAAGTACTAGCCTGTTTCTTGTATCAGAAGTGTAATTAATCTTGCTTCACTCTATTATGACACTCTCCCAGAAAAAGCAGCTCTACAATGCAATGAAAACAAAGGTGCTATAGTTTCCCTAACTTATTTTCCGAATCAGTGCTGCTGACCTTTTCTTAAAACTTTAAGCATCACAAGGAAACCAGTGGGAAGCGAATCATGTGCTGACCAAGTTGTTAAAGGGCAGGAAAATTCACTGATGTGAAAAGGGATTAGAGAAGGCTGGAGAAGAGGACCAGTCCCTCCCCTTTGGGTGAGCAGATTTATTAGCTACAAGGCGGAATCCCACGTGTAATTAACGGCTCTGACATCATGCAAAAAGCACATAAAAAACTGCCCACTTAAAGGCCAGTTCTGCAGACAAATGTCTCAGGAGCTTAAGGTACTGAAGAGAAGCTCTTTGGGAGTGAGTGAACTCTCACCGTATCTCCACTAGCAGGGAGACTTAAAACTAAGAAAATCAACTTGATGGATATTTCCCAGTTCTTTGTTCAGAGCCATGGCTAATATTGTTAATTGTGCTGACCTGCTAATGAATGCTTTTGGTAAATGATCGGCACTATCATATAAATATGAATTTTAAATGAAAAAAAAAAACTAAATTACTAGGAAGTGGATTTAATTAGGGAGGTAGTATACACGTCAAATTTTTGAAAGTAAACTATTATTTGTTTGAAGTGTCTTTTTATATGAAGGGAATTCATTTTGAAGGGAGGCTGAGAGAGCCTGTATCCTTTTTAAGAATACTAAAAAAAACTTGCATAATTCTATTTTGCTTTCTTTTTCCAGGTGAATTTTTATCTGCAGGACTACTTCCCTCTATGCCAAGGATGCAAACCAGACCTTCGTCCTGCAGTCAGATGTCCACCAGAGTGAAATCTTACAGGCCCCTGTGCCTGGGATCTATGCTTTTCTCTCTGCTGCTTTTGCAGCAGGTGTGGGCTCAGTTTCCACGTCAGTGTGCCACTGTCGAGGCTTTGAGAAGCGGAGTGTGCTGCCCGGATCTGTCCCCCTTGGCTGGGCCTGGGACGGATCCCTGTGGATCTTCCTCCGGGAGGGGCAGGTGTGGTGTGGTGACGGCCGACTCTAGACCCCATAGCCGCCAGTACCCACATGATGGCAGAGACGATCGGGAGCAGTGGCCTTTGCGATTCTTCAATAGGACATGTCACTGCAGTGGCAGTTTCTCAGGACACAACTGTGGAGCATGCCGTCCTGGGTGGACAGGACCTGCCTGCAACCAGCGCGTTCTCACAGGTAAGAGGCGATGCGAATCGGTGCACAGACCTGGGTGGGATTTAGGGTTCTTCATAGCAGCCTACATCATGTGAACTAGAAGACAACCTGCAAATTACACTGCTCAGCTCTCTTTCCCCAGCTGAGCAAACTGAGGCTTGGCAAGGTTTTTTTTTTTTTTTTTTTTTTTTTTTTTTTTGGTACCGGGGATCGAACTCATGACCTCACGCTTGCCAGGCAGAGGCTTGGCAAGGTTAAAGAACATGTTACAAGTCGAGGGTTGGGAAAGAAACTCAGTCCTTTGAATTAACAATATTCCCTTACCAGAGATGGGTTAAATAACCACTGTGGTGCTAGGAACCATGTAGGACTGAGGGCACTTATATTAATTGTCATAGGTGAGGTCCGGAAAGGTCAAACACACATCTGATGCTTTGTAAACCTGGAGTGCGCACTGAATTCTATGGAGCTCTAATGTTCCAGCTTCCTCAACTATCCCTGCTAGCCAGCAAAGATCAAATGCTGTGCTGATCAAATTCAGGCATTTTAGATGAATAGTTAACCTGCAGCCTAAGTAGCATGATACACACATCAAAGCATTAAATAGTAACAGCTTGTGGTACTTGATTTTTTTTCTACATGCCAGACCCTGAACCAAGGATATAAAAGAGTATTTATTATTTTTTATTGTGATCAAGGCCTTGGTCTAATTGCTTTTACATACGTGCTCTGATTTTTACCACTCTGTAAAGCAAGTATTATTTTTATCCACATTTTACAGATGAAAAACTAAGCTTTAAAAAAAAATGTTCCCAAAGTCACAAAAAAAAAAACCCTGGTTTTAGTCACTGTATTGTAACCCCTACCTGATTTTTATAATATTTATGATGTTAAAAAAGCAGAAATTCCAAGAAAAATGTCAATAGTGAGCAGAATGAATATGACAAGGTCACAGATTCATAAATTCACAAGAAAAGTTTGAAATTCACAAGTAAGATTAAAGAAAGCTACCAAAAAAACAGGCTAGATATATGTAGGGAGGAGAAGAATGAGAAGAAAGGTTGGAAGAAGATTTTAGTTAAGGATATTTTAAAGTTGAATTTTCCTAACCTAAAGGTACAAAATCCCAAATATTCAAAGCTCCAAAATTTTGACATGATGCCACAGGTGCAAAGCTCTGTCCTGTCAAATTTTGTGGCATGTATAACAGGTTAGGTGAATAAGTCATACATTAAACAAATTAGTTTTGTGTTTAAATGTCCCATCCTCAAGATGTCTCATTATGCATTAAAAATATTTTAAAATGCAAAAGTATCCAAATTCTGAAACATGTCTGGTCCCAAGCATTTCAGGGAGAAGGTGCCTAACCTATAAAATAATTTGAAAGAGATTCAACTATACACAAATGTAACCATTAATGGATGAGCAGGACACAGTGGGCTCATTCTGACTCATTCCCCTAAGGCAGAAGTTTTCATATCTGAATTCTTCATCCCTAAAGTCAGAAGAAATCTCCTGGACTTAAGTGCAGAGGAAAAGAACCACTTTGTCCAGGCCCTGGACATGGCCAAGCGTACTACTCATCCACAATATGTCATTGCCACAAGGAGGTCAGAAGAAATACTGGGACCAGATGGCAACACACCACAATTTGAGAACATCTCCATTTATAACTACTTTGTTTGGACACACTATTACTCTGTCAAAAAGACTTTTCTTGGGCCAGGGCAGGAAGGCTTTGGTGAAGTGGATTTCTCTCACGAAGGACCAGCTTTTCTCACCTGGCACAGGTACCATCTCCTGCAGCTGGAGAAAGACATGCAGGTATGAATGAAAATGTTCAATTTCAAGTCCTTTGCAGATGGTGCGTCACCCTATCTGTAAGTCAGTTTAATTCAGTGTTGCTCCAAATGATTAGAACATGTAATGACAAGGTGATTTCATGTTATTAATCTGCCTTTGATACTCATTTTTCATCTTATACCGATTACTTGCTTATTAGCTAAACTTGATCTTTTTATGAAGTGAAAAGGAGGCATTTAAGCTATTTTCAGGCATGAATTAGACTAAGAAATCTCTACAGGCCCCTGATTTTTAAAAACTAACTCCCAGGAAGTTTGAAACAAAGGAAACTCATTTTGCATTTTCTTTGTTAGAGGTAAGTAGATGCTTTCTCCTGGTTGGGTGAAGTGAGCTTACATGTACCCCTCCAACTGCCCAGTCCTAAATACAGGCTATGCCTCTGTCACTTTTGAATGGCCCCATCATAGTCCAGTTTATTGAAAATCATTGGGAAGACAGCAGCAGCAACAGGAAAGGAGAGAAAGGCAGGCAAAGGCTTGCAGAATGTAAAGGCCATGCATCTCTGGCTCTCGGTGCCTCCCGCTGAATCCTCCTTGGGATTCTCCTCCATCCAGGCTGTAGAGATCTCCTAGGCTTTTGCAATTTCATTCTGTGCCTCTCTGGATAATGGAAGCAGCAATAGCCGTTGGGTGGTATGTAGGGCCAAATGCAGGGAGGGAGTGACGCACTCAGCCCCTTTGTTCCCAACTGGTCGACCTCCTCTCACCAGTTGATTCTGTTCAATACAGGTTAGAGTTAAAGACATGAAAAATGTTCCTTTCCATTTTGATTGCTATATTTTCATTAAGCTACATGTTTCTATACCCTACCTGAAGACCTTACGTAACTATACAAAAATTATGGATGCTAACTTTCTTGATAATTGTAGTCATTTTATTATGGATAGGCGTAAACATTATGTTACACACCAAAAATATGCAGTTTCTTTTAAAAAAGTGAAATATAGTACATCCATCAGATATTGCTTTTAATTAAAAGAAACTGGCTTTTTAGGAGCATAAACTGAACCTCAATCTGTGCACAACTGTTTCATACTTATTTTATAAGCAGATACATTCAAAAGACACTAAAGTATTTGGAAGAATAGACACTTTATGTTTTCTTTTTTAACTAATATATCTGTTTTTCTGATAAAGTGTTGTAGTTTTAAACACAAATTTTGAGGATCAGATCTCAACTAGAAAATTCATAAATTAAACTTGTTTTCAATGCTTAATAATAATCCCCCTAAGTTAAAATTTTAAAAAAAATTAACCTAAAAACTTCTGAGGACAAAAAAAGATGTTTAGACTAATTTATTGATTTTCAGGATGTTAGTACCAGCATTATTTCAAGAAGAAAATTTGGTTAGAAGATAGGCAATATTCTAAAATGCAGAATAATATATTTGTTTGCAAATCATCTATCTTTATGCAGTTTGTCTGTGATTAAATGAATTTTTCTGGTACATATTTATATCTCTTATCACAAATAAAACATCTAGCAGATTTTGTGTAGATAAATCTGTCATTTATCACTGACTAGATCTGCATATCTTCCCATGGGTGCACCTAATGAGAGGGCAGGCGGAAGGTCTTTCAAGGCTTCCACTTTGTGTAAACTTGAACCTCTTTACAGCACAAAGCATCCAACAACTTACATCTAAACAATGCACAGCTGAAATGCTATCTGAATTTGCTCTGGTTCCTAAACATCTGTTTCTGAACCACAGTCTGGTTCTTAATGATTCCTTGGAAGCTGTCACTAATTTTTGTGAACACCACAATGGCTTCTAAATGAGGACTACAGACACTTGGAGTTCAATAACTGAGGGTACCTTAAAAGGTGATGACCCTGTAACACAACCAAGGATAAGGAAATGCATCCTGGAAAGGAACTGAAAGTGAAAAGGCAGAAGGTACTGTGTGCTTGAAAAGCAAAACAATGGTAATCCTTTCGTTTAAGTCACACCCCTGAGCCCAGTACTTTAGAGGCTGAGGCAGAAGACTCTCTGGGACTTTGAGTCCAGCATGGGCTGCAATGAGTTCAAAAGCAGCCTGAACTACATAGCAAGACTCTGTCTCAAAAGAAAAAGAAAGAGACAGAGAGAGAGGAGAGAGAGAAAGAAAAGGAAAGAAAGAAAGAAAGAAAGAAAGAGAGAGAGAGAGAGAGAGAGAAAGAAAGAAAGAAAGAAAGAAAGAAAGAAAGAAAGAGAATGATGAAAGGAGGAAGTGAGGAAGGAGGGAAGGGAGGAAGGGAGGAATGGAGGAAGGAAGGAAGGAAGGAAGGAAGGAAGGAAGGAAGGAAGGAAGGCAGGAAGGCAAGCAGGCAGGCAGGAAGGAAGGAAGGAAGGAAAGAAGGAAAAATGGAAGGAAGGAAGGAAGAAAAGAAGAAATCTCACCTCTTAATGTAACTCCTTAAAGGGCATAAGAAGTGAAAAACAACAAATAAAGTAATGCTTGGGGGAGCCCAATAAAATAAGCCTGTGACCTTTACTGCAGTGTGTTAAAAAAATGTGAGGCCAGCTCTGAACGGAAACTGGGTCTCTGGTCTAAAAAGCAACAGGCACAAAAATTTATTCTGTTTCTGCTTAGTATTTCCTGTGTGAATTTCAGGTAGATGCTTGAGTCTTAGTTTAGATTCTGCAGCAGGACTCTAAACCAAACACTTTTAAGCAGAAATGGTTAAAAAAAAAAAAAATCCCTGCCATCAAACCAGAGTCTAACTGACTACAGTCATTTAAATTGAATAAAAAAACAGAAACAAAAGTCAGTGTTCCCAACAACATGTTTCAAAATTAGATCTGACATGAGACTAGTGATGTTTAGTGATGTTTCATTTAAAGACAGGAGATGAGAAATAGAAATGTCAAAGAGTAAATGTTTTTATGGATGGATTTTTTTATATAACCAGGAGAAATGTAATTACCTGCCAAAAAGAAAAAAGAAGAAGAAGCAATACTTTTTCTTTTCAAATTATTTGAGGAAATAATTGAGTTTCATTCTTTTAAGGAGTCAGTGACTTCGTTTAACTCCTTGGTACCCCCAAGACACCTTGACTCACCACTTCCTTAGTAGCTTGAGGAGACCCCGTAGAAACACGCAGAGAGTGAACCCAGCCAATAGGAAGAGTGTAAGCAGGACCACAGAGGACTAACGACGTTTCTGTGATCTAGGACATGTTACAGGAGCCTTCTTTCTCCCTGCCTTACTGGAATTTTGCAACTGGGAAGAATGTCTGCGATATCTGCACTGATGACTTGATGGGCTCAAGAAGCATCTTTGATTCAACTCTCCTAAGTCCCAACTCTGTCTTTTCTCAATGGCGAGTGATCTGTGAATCCTTGGAAGACTACGACACTCTGGGAACGCTTTGTAACAGTAAGTTCCAGTGAAAACCAACAGTGGGAATTCCATATTGGAGGCACAGATTAAACACACTGCAAGGAAGCCATTCATTCTACCTATTATTTGAGAGTAAAACCTGTTATTGTTATGGTTAAAAATCAGTATACACATACTCCTTGAGCATCTATTGTGTGCAGGACAATCTACGAGGTGCTGCACGGAAAGAGAAAATGACTGTGTATTTCTACATTGCATTTCTTGATTAATTTGGTCACAGCACTACCGACTTCCTTAGTTTAGAAACGTCTAGATGTATAAATTAATCCTCTTAGTATACTCAGTACTACTTATTAGTCATGTGTCTTGGGTTGGAATGTCACAGAAAATCTTTCTCAGCAAAATATGAAATATGAAAAAGAGAAGGGAGCCTGGGAGTCATGAACTAGGGAGGAATGTGGGAAGGAAGGAAAGAGGAAAGAAAAGAAAGGAAAGAAAATCCTTCGTGTTTATTCAGTGAGCGTTAAAAAAAAGACAATAAGGATGCTGCGAGACCTTTTAGAAAAGCAAAACATTGCACAGATGATGGTTGAAAGCTGATTTTCTGCTCTTGCATAATAAATGTAAGAGATACTAGGTGGTCCTAGGCCATCCTCCAATTATCTGAACGTGTCGTTGTAAGTCTGCTGTTGCAGGGTTCTTTCACGTTACTCTATTTCTGAGTTTCCATTTCTTTCTTGGATCATGTTATTATCTGTCTCTGTGTTACTAACATGAGGCCTTATTAAAAGTCCCTGTTCCATCTAATTTTCCTCTTCTTCAGGCATTTATGCATATTTTGAACATTTTCTCTTCTACATAAAAACTAGAATCATAAGAATGCATTTTATTATTGTACTCATATATTATTTTGCAGTATTCATATATCAAATCTTAAATTATTTTATAAACTTCAAAGAATATTTAAATAGATCAGAAAGAAGTAGGCATGTGTAGACATTTTACCATTAGAAGAATATTTAAAAATATATGTGCTATGTACTGACCTAAGAAATGTGATAGCTTAACACATTTTCACTGTAGGTGATAAAAGTTGAGAATAAATTTTTAATTGTTTGGCACAATGAGTGATTCCACCTTGTGGCAGAGAAACAAAATTGAGGATCATGATCTTTTAGATATTTAAATATCCATCTCTTTCTGGCCAGGCTGCGACATTTGGCCTTAAATTTTATACACATTTTCCAATCATACTGCTGATTAGATACCAAAGTGAACAAAATTTAAGTGAGCATACATAATTATAACAGAAAGGAAGATGAAAAAATGAAGATATTTTCTTTTATGAAAGTTTTTATTGTCAGTTAATATGTATGTTTCATAATTTAGAAGGATAACTTTGTGACAAATTGAAAATCTTCCTTAAGATCGCTCAGTTCAAGGTGTAAATACCAAACACTTTATTTATCAGGCAAGACAGGGAAAAGTGAAACTAACCTTTTACCGAACACACTGTGTGTCAGAGAAATGTTTACTATGTTATCTGACTTAAACCTCATAGCAATCCTCTTTCTCCCTACCTTTCTTCTTGGGAGACCTTGCCCTTACCTGTGGTTTCATTGATCACCATTTGCAGAAGACCTACACGTATGCATCCTCAGATCAGTCTTTCACTTCACAGACTGAAAAGTGAATTATTGAATCCTAAAATTCATCCAGCCACTAAAATACAAGATTTGATTAAGGATATGAAAAACACTGACTTTTTTTTCATAGTACTTCTCAAATCTATTTTCTTATTCAGACATTAGCAACTATGCAGAGGTGGAAATTCCACAAGACTGTGATCAATATGATATTAATAGACGCAACAGCAGAGGGTGTCCATGTGCAAACAAATTTAAAAATAATTGGCATAAGATTAAACTAATTTAATAAATTTCTTTACTATCAGAGTTTTCTACTACAAAATTCCACAAGGCCAAATTATGATGCAGTGTTTTAACCCAAATAATGCTTTTTTGGGGGTTATGATGTGTCAATAATTCCCTAGGCAGTAATCCTCAAAACATCAGCTTTTGTTGTTTGTTTTTGAATCAGGGTTTCTCTGTGCAGTTCAAGCTGACCTTGAACTCACTATGTACCCCAAGCTGGCCTTGAACACATGGTGTTCCTCCTGCCTCAGTCTCCCGCATGCCGGAATTACAAGCTTGCACCATCTATGCCTGGCTTTAAAACATCAGCTTGAATTGACAGTTTTTAGTGAGTGTGCAACCAAACAATCCACATATACAGTACTTTCTAGTTCCAGGATATACGATTTGTTTATATGTTATATAAAGTTCATTATACTAATCCATCAGGTGGTAATCATTATGTTAACTCTAAGCTATATGACATTGGAAGCTTTATGAAATAAAAGAAATATGAGTTGAAATACAGTAACTTCTTTCCCCATCCAGTGGATTATTTTTCTTCTCCCTTTAAGGCACATATATTCCTCTCTAGAGATCACTGAGATAGACTGAAACAAAACACTCCAAATCAATCGCCTCTCCTCTCACCAACCTATGTCTTCAATTTCTCCTCACTTCCTAATGAATTAAATATGACTTCCTCCTCTCAATACATGAGTTCTTCAAATATGGCTCTGATCTAGCTTCCCATCATTCTGTTACAGCCCATCAGGGTCACATAGTTCCCTCAAAAAAACAAAACAAAACAAAATAAAACAAACAAAAAATACAGACTCTATAGCAAACTCTATTCTACAACCATATGCACCGAGCAATTCTAATGCCAGGCACTGTGCCAGTATTAGGAGGTACCTTGGTATTCTGGTGGGATTTTCTTTATAAATGTAACTTAGTTCTTATTTCCTCTGCTTAAAATATAAATTTTTTGTAGGATTTCTCTATAAAAATTCTCTGTGATACTTCAGATTTCTTTGTAAATTTCTTTGTGAAAATTTTTCCATAACTATCAGACTGGAAATTCTCCCTATTTGTCTGTCTGTCTGGCTGGCTGGCTGTCTCTCTCTCTCTTTCTCTCTCTGTCACTCTCTATCTCTCCTTCCCTTTCTCCTCCCAATTCCCTCCCTTAAGGCTCTCATTACACTGTCTATCCAGTCCTTTGTTTACCTACTTGCTACTCTATTCAAGAAATTTAACTTTTTATCACATCAATGAATATATTTATAGACTGAAGCGTGTATCACTTTCCATAGAGATTTATGAATTTTTTTCCAATTCTGTGAAGGCTTGAAATAGAATTTTGGTACAAAATATCAGATATATAGATTGATGATAGATAGACAGATAGAGATATATAGATACATGAAGGAAATATAGATTTTATATTGGAATTTAAGTTTGCAAGATTATTTTGGCAAACTTTAATTTTCCATTGAATTTCATTTCTATACATTCACTTGAAAAAGCGTATCTTGCTTTAACAATTACTAAGATCCTTATCTGTTAGCATGATGATACTTCTTCCTTCAGGTGCTTTTATGTGTCACATATTTACTCACAGCAGTAAGATATAGAAAATTAGAGCTTTATTCGCTCTAATGTTCCTAAGCATGCATTTTTAAATTGGTTTACCATCCAAAGGACTTATTTTGCAGTGTCCATGCTGTGTATAATGTTTTAGAAAGCAATGTTAAGAGCTCCACAGATCCGTGTTTGTACCCCGTTCTTCCCAGGCACTGAAGGAGGGCCAATCAGGAGGAACCCAGCAGGAAATGTGGGTAGACCCATGGTTCAGCGTCTTCCTACACCGCAGGATATTGCCCAGTGCTTGGAAGTTGGCGTGTTTGACACTCCTCCTTTTTATTCCAACTCCACAGACAGTTTTCGAAACACAGTAGAAGGCAAGTATATAAAATGGGTCCTTTGAAATCCTCTGTTTATGATAGTAAATGAAGAAGCCCACAACAGGGCTAAAAAATTAAATACTGTGTTATGCTATGAATCTATGTGAATTGAGCTGCCTCTTATGATTGGTCACAATTTTCTGCTCTTGATTTAATTATTATAAGGGAAGAAATTAGAGATTATTCCCCAGTCTTGCACACCTAAAAACTACCTAAACTCAGATTCCTAGCAGCTAGCTGGACAGTACGTATAACTATATCAAAGTTAAACATTGACAATATTTAAAATGGTCATAATAATTTCTTTTTTAAAAAGCATTACAATAAGAAATTTCAAATAATTAGCTGGTAGTCTGTAAAGCTTGGTTTGAGTGTGTGTTTCATTAAGGGTATGTGGGCCTATAAATCTTTTTAAAATTTTCTGAAAATCCATATTAGCTCCAATGATTCACAATTTTTAATGACTTTTTGATACTATTTTAAAGCTTTGGAAAATGAAATTCAAATACATAAAAGGACATTCTCACAACATTCAGGTAGTTAGCAGCAATACAGATTCAAATGCAAATTTTCTGCCTTGAAATATAAATTTTTATAACTCTAAATCATGCTTGATATGTATGTAAACTTTCAAAAGAATATAATTATATAACTTCATTATAATCATATTATTATTAAATTCTACTTTAAATATAGCCTTGCTCACATTAGATATGCCCTGACTCCCCCCACCATGGGATTAGATCCTGCTTAAATATACTTATTTGAAGGTGATGCAATAAATAATTACTATATTTTGATTAAACTACATCCATCAAATAAGGCTGTAAGTACTGCTTTCAAAAACCTGCAGACTTTGTCTCATTCATGCACAATCATAACACAATTGATATTGACTTCCAGGCAAAGTGCATGAAAAGAATAGTGCTTAGCCACATGCCATGTGCTTATAGACATTCTTGAAGATTTTCTAGAGTAAAAAACTAAGGAAACAAATGTATGAAAATAAGTGAATGAATGAAAGAATGAATGTCTGTAGTCACACAATGTTGCTTCAAGTCTATGCACACACTTATAACTCCTTTTGATAGCATAGGCTCTCCATTTGTTTTTATGATCTGTTCAGCATCTATTCTCATCTTCTCACTAATACAGTGGTACCTAGGTTCGCGAGGGCTTTTGTTTGTGAGCAATTTGGTTCACAAACATAAGCATTTGGCAAATTTTTGGGTTTTATTTTTCAAATTCTCCACTATTTTATAAATATTTTGGCTGCAGGTTTTTCAGATGTTTTAAAACAGTACATACATGGTAAGAAAATACTAAGAAAATTTAACTTTCCCACAAAATAATTCTCCCAAAATAAACATGCTGACAGTCATCCAAAAGGAGTAGAGTAAGGATGAAAAGTAACATCTGGCAATTTAAGTTGCAGGACAATCAGAACGGTGTACTTCCAATTGTGTCAGCAATTTTAGTAAAAACCGAAGAGTTCCTCTATCTTAGTTTCCATGTAGAACAATGTCTACCTTATCAAAATAGAATGTTCTATATATTTTGACTGGTATCCTTTGCAGGTCATTATTTTTAACCTACTGGCTACATAAAGAATGTCACACTACCAGCTTAAAAGTAACCTAGTTCTGAGCATAGCATGGAAATGTCATCAACCATTGGTACAGAGAAGCAGTGCTACTTTATTAATGCAAAATTTGGCTTGACAAGCTTTGGGGAAATTGCTTCCCAATATAAATACTGCTGTTGACTTGAAAAATAATGAGATATAGGCAATATTTTCTACTCTTCTCATCCTAACTTTCAAATCTAGGTTATAGCGATCCCACAGGAAAGTACGACCCTGCTGTTCGAAGTCTTCACAATTTGGCCCATCTCTTCCTGAATGGAACAGGAGGACAAACTCATTTGTCTCCAAATGATCCTATATTTGTTCTCCTGCATACTTTCACTGACGCGGTCTTTGATGAATGGCTGAGGAGATACAATTCTGGTAAGACACTTCCATGTGCTTTTTGCAAAGGGCATTGTTCCAGTGGCACAGTTAGCAGTTTATGCTAGCTCTTGACAGTTATGAGTTACACTTCAAAATAAAGATAAAATAGCTGCACTCTCTAGCCATTTCCAAATATTCAAACCCATTTTGAAACTGCAGAAGTCTCTCAAAATAGATATTTTAAGATGACATTTATTTCACCATTTACTAGAGTTAATCAGCTGACTCTTCTAATTTTTTCTAAGAAAAAATAAAATGACTACCACGTTTCCCAGATTTTTCTTCCTCTTATCTTCCACCAAACAGTCCCGTAGCCTTTTTAAATTAATGGGAAAACCTTCTAGAGCTCTTCTTTGATGCCTCAAGAGATCAAAATTTTATAGCCATGTTCCACATTTCTGTGTTTTATTGCTTTATGGCCTCATACAATGGAAATTTTGTTCAAATTGAAAAGTTAATGTTGATTTTTGTATCACACCATAGGAAATATCTTTTGAGCTCATTTCAATGTGTTCCTTAAAATACTATTTAAAAGGCCTCTCTATACTGCGGCTCAGTTGAAAGACTTACATTATTTTCAAACCTTTAAAGTGCTTCCACTAGTTAACCTTCCAGGTTTTTAATATGTTATGAATTTTCACTTGTTTGCCTTTACTTCATTATGGACATAAACATGGAATTAGAGGTTACCTATTGCTATATCTATCTAAGGAAGCCAGTCCCTTTGTGTGTGTGTGTGTGTGTGTGCGCGCGCACACACGCATGCGTTACATCCCTCTAATCCAAAGTGTTTAGAGACATTTAATTGACAAAGTAGGTCCAAATAGCTTATTCCATCAGAAAATCATTTAGGATAAGGTTAACTTACACATAAATATTTGCTTCACTTTGGAATTCGCTGATTGGAGTTCCACTTTATATTTCATGTGCATTTATATGCATAACTACAACCACTGTGAATTTCTACAATTTGCTGTGTCGGTGCTCTTTTTTTTTTCAAGTGAATCAAGCAATAAAGACTTTTGAGATCTAATCTGAGTGTAGCAGACTTGATTTTTATGCCACTTTATTGTATGCTTCCTAATTTATATCTTTTTCATCCATTCATTTTTAACAAATCTTCTCAAAGTGTTGAACATCTTTTTTTAGCATAGTTTTCACTTTAACTATGTTTACCTAGATTACTTTCATTATAGTAACAACTCAAATTAATAGGCTTAAAAATTATTAAAATCATATATCTTTTGATATATATATACTAATAGGTACTTGACAGCAATGTACAAGTTATATTTATTAGTCATTCACAATATGTTGAATGTTAGGTAATGGAGAATCTTAATATTGCAAGTCACTTAAGTGAGTTTTCTTTCAACTATGAAAACATGCATTCCATTTCCTTTCATATATTGATTAAATGTAATTATTTCACATACTACTTTGTTAGAAATGTTCCAGATTTTAATTTAACCATTATTGTTGAATCAGAAAAGTACTTTTGACTCTATTTATCTCCTACTCTTTTCCATCAAGCTATGAGAAGCTTATAGTTTCTCAGTTCTCTTTAATTAGTGATGGGAGAAACACTTTATATGCAAAGTAGAAAAATTAGCCTACACAATGTTTCTTATAAAATGTGACCCTAAAAGTAGAAGGCAAATCAATGTAAACACTTCCAAATTGCATGAGATATAAACTGAAGAATTACCTTGTTAAATGTCCCATATACCTGCAAATAACCCTTGGAAAGCAATGTAGTTAAACAACTACTTTAGGAAGAAAGAAAAATTAAAATATGACATGTCTCAGTTTTTGAAAATAGGTCTAAAAGTATTGAATAAGATTATGTTTTGAGAAGCATTAAATATTTGATAGATATCAAAAATGCTTCAAAAATCATAGAACTATTGAAGTACTTTATACCCATTCAGTTCTCCTCAGAACATCTGAAACTAGATAGGAGGATGAGATGAGGACAATAGAGGCGGAAATGATTAAAGCTTGTTAAACACATGCACAAATGTCCCCCCCCTAAAACTTCATTAATCTGTACAACCAATATGCACTAATCTAAAAAAGGCATAATTATGGAATTAATTATTAGGACCACAAAGGAGCAATAATTGCTTTTTATAGTTAAAGGAAATTACATTTGTCTGTGCAATAATATGCATTAGAATCCTCATATTAGACATAATATAGTGCAATACAAAGCATTAGAACTTCTATTCATTAACATTGTGGATCAATGCAATATATAATTTAACATCCCTTTTTCAACCAAGAATTGAAATTTTAACCACAATACCCTAGAAATTCCATGCATTTTCAGAAGAAGCAGTTTACACAGTTTTTAGAATGATTACTACCGTACCTGTTGAGCCATGAGAGGAAATGAAGTAATCGCACACACTCATAAATTCTTTCAGAAATACTATTTGAACATCTACTAACTCTGGGCTTTATTTTAATTACCAGAAGTAGCATAAAAACCTCCAGAAAAGATGCTTTCCTCTGGGGGAGTTTCCAAAGATGGCAGACTGGTAGGTAGCAGGAGAGAGATCCTCTCTGAGAGAGACAGCTTAAATGCCAGAATTTAACACCCTGGAGAGACACAAACAGAGAGAGATGGATTCTCTCAACCCAGGAAGAAACTAAAGTTAAAAAAAACCACCCAAATATGAGGTCCTGGGGCTACCATTAGTGAAGCTAAGATCAGCAAGCACAGCATCCTCCTTGAGCCGCCTGAATTCCTACCTGAGAGCAAACTGACCGATTGAACTGCACCAATGCCACTGGCTTGAGCGGCCAGAGCGTGTAGCTGAACATCTCTGAGTGCGGCTCGCCAGGACCCGGCCCTGCACATGACCCACCCAGAGGCACCGTGAATTTGCGCCACAGCCCCGCTGAAGTCAGAGGTCTGGGAGCCCAGCAGTTCTCAGGGACCGGCATCAACATGCAGTGAGTGATGGGAATAAGACCCTCCCACGGGAAAGGGGAAACTGACTGGAAGACATGTTAGATTTGGGCAGGACAGCCTTAACTCCATAAGGAAGTGGCTTCAGTTGGTTGCTCCCCTCGCTGAGCAGATTGGTGGAATCCACTTGGATTGGGCCATGCCCCCGGCCAGGACCCAGTGGGTTGCTACAAACTAATTCCCAGAACACAGCTGCACACTGACGTAGTGAAGGCATGCGAAGGTGGACTGGCCCGGAGGAGAGGAGCCAGTGCACACTGTGCTTGCTTGAACTTCACTCTCTGATAGTGGCCAGCAGAGGACAGAAGCCCCTAGCCTGCGTGCTCCAGAGGAGCCTTAACCAACAAGAAAAGGGGCTGGGAATTACACTGTACACTTGTATGGAAGGAACCAAAAACATGTGATGAGAAGGAGAAATAAGAAAAATCCCCCAGGCCCCAACCCTGAGAACATTGATCCAGGAAAGGTAAATACAAAAGAGATTGAGGGCAGCAAACATGCAACATCAAACATAGCGGTAGCAGACATAAAGAGATATCTTCAGGACTTAGTAAGCGGGATCAAAACTGAAATATTAATTCAAATCAAACAAGAGGTAAGTAGATTAATAAAAGAAAGGCTGGGAACCTCTCAGGAAGACACAGACAGAAGAATGGAGGAACACAAAAGGAAAGAAACGTTTAATGAAGAAAACTAATTCATGAAGCAAATTCAAAGAGATTATAAGGAAACTAAAGAAAAACCCATCAAAATCACAGCAGACTTCTCCACACAGACCATCAGGTCAAAAAGAGCTTGGAGTGAAGTAATTCAAGCCCTGAAGGAGAACAACCTCCAGCCCAGATTGATGTAACCTGCAAAACTGTCTCTAGAAATTAATGGAGAAACAAGATGCTTCCATGACAAAGAGGAACTTGGAGAATTTGTGACCACTAATCCAACCCTACAAAAAATACTGAAGGACATTTTAGACAGAGAGAGAACAAGAATACGAGCATTTCAGAAACAATGGCAGAGAGGCCTCAGTGAACAAGGCAGACAGTGCAGTGGAACAGAAAAATAGACAACCAATGACAGAAAAACAGAATAGCAGAAATAAGGCAGAGGAAGATTGGCTGTAATCTCTAGTATAGATGGCCTTGAAATATTAACAGAGAGAAACACAGGCAGAGTAGATCAGGAGATAGGGCCCGTTGAGATGCTCTATATAGGGAGGCAGTGGGACCCAAAAACAAGCAGTGCACCCTATGGGAGTGAAAGGGGGGGAATTGTCTAAAAAAGGAAGGCAGAAGATATTGTTAATTGGGTAACAAGATTTAAAATTTACATTATTCTCATCACTCTGCTTGGATGGATTATGTGCTGTTCCAGTTTGTCTACTTACACTAGACTTGAGGACATGGTCAGCTATCCCAAAAATAAGAGGACATATTATGGGAATCTTCCCTAATTTCCTATCAACTTAATTTGAAGCCTTTTATAACTTATACTATCTTATTATGACTGATCTTATTTGAATCTGGGTTGTTAGATTGCTACTTTATATTGACTGATTTTATTTAAACCTGTTATGATTGATAGCATCAAGTCTAAGAGTATAGGCAACTACACTGAAGATGACAAGATTCATTAAGATACCCACTCTGGCTTGATTATTACTTGCTTTTGAAGTCTTATAATGTCTCCAATGCTTTGTTTTTATTAATGTTGTTATATACTGCTGAGACATCATGGTAACCATTGTAGATCACCTTGTATTGTGGTTATATATGACTTTTTTGCTTCATGCTTTTCTAGGAATTGTTTTGTTTTATCTTGCTTTGTTTTCTTTTTACCTCTATTACAGAAAGGATAGATATACATTTAGAGACTCATGCATGTGTAGAGCTTGAAAACAGTTTACAAGAACCAACTATATAACACATGTTGAAATGAACAACTACTTTGAAGAAAAAGAGACACTACAGTACCCAGTGCTGATTCCATAATGTCATGATTTGTAATCCAGCAAAATTATCAATCTTTGTTCAAAGTGATTTTAGCTTGTTTTGTTTTGTTTAAGTTCAACACACATGAAGGTATGGACAGCTGTTTTGAGGAGAATGAGAGACACTATGACAGCTATTCTTGGCTTCCCTATTGTCTGGTCTTGAAGACCTGAAATGCCCTCCTCGTCCTGCTCAGATCAATTCCATACCATGTTGTTTCATGTGAATTCCCTGTATGTGACAATATGGACAACTATTTGGAAGAAAACAAGAGTCAATACGACAGACAGTGAATATCTCCAATTGTCTAGTTTTGGAATTTATGTCTCTTACATTGCTTTCTTATGACCCACTTTGTTCTGTTTTGTTGTGTTTAATTTTACCCTTTTGATATAATTGAATGTATATTTGAGTGGGTAAGATGGATGACCATATTGCTGGGTTTTTTTTGTCAGATCGTGGTACAGAACTATTAACAGACTCACTGTTTGAATGTCTACTTTACATGTTTTAACTTTATAATTTGAACAACTATTTCCAAGAAGTCAGTATGTAATTTGTCAAGTAATAATCTGTTAGGTTTTTTTGTTGTTGTTCTTTTCCTTTTTTCCTTGGAATTTGGTATTGTTGCTACCCTTTATTCTGTTTTGTTTTGTTTTTCTTTCTTCTCTTTAAATTAAAAAAAATACTTTCCTCTGGGAAATTTCTTGCTTGTTATTAGAAATCAAATAAAAGATAAATAGCTATACACTATGTTAGATGGTTAAAAAAACAAGTCTCTAGATAAAATCAGAAGGAAAACGGGGTAGATAATCAAGGTCATTGGACTTCATTTCAAGAGAGAGAGACAGCTTTGGAATAGTCCTTCCTAAGGAAATTACATGAAAATTTCAATTAATATTATTACTTTTACTATTATTCCTACACTTAGTTTAATAAACTTAACTTTAGCAAACTACAGGAGCTGAACTGGAGTGAGGCTGATCAAGGTAGGAAAGATGAGCAAAAATGGAAAGTTTAAAAATCTTTCTAAATTATCAACCTTAATAAGTAATTTTAGCAAATAACAGCTAATAACTAACTGGAATAAGAATTACCTGAGCACAGGAATTTTGCCTGTTTTGTTCAGTACTAGGGCATATGCCTAGACCAGTACTTGGCAATGGTAGAAATCAATACATTTTAATAAATAAATATTGAACGCACTGTATTAAACAGTAGATTTAAAGTTACAAATGTATAAACATCATCTGCCACATTTTTGGTCAATTTTTATTTAGATGCTAAAGCATCCTTCTGTGATGCATAGGCTCACCATGACAGTTCAGGGCATAGGACTCTAGCAAATAGAAAAGCTAACACTTGGCTGGCCTGCTCTCTCATGTCCTGCACAAGCCAACTTTTTGTTTTGGTTTTGTGACAGCCCCATTGGCATGTAACTGTACATTTAATTATACAGAACAAATAAACAAGAAGAAAAAGTCTTTGCCATGAAGAACCTACCATTTCTTTTATCCCTAATGACAGAAATACACCAATAATATAGATGTCTCTTATCTAAATGACTTAATATCTAAGTCCACAGAGAAGCAATGACAACAAGTTAATTGGATCTCAAGAACTTTATTCAAATTCTGAAGTATTTTTTGCTAACAGTAAAAATGTAAGAATAAAATGCACAGTGATTTCTCTAACAGCAAACAGAAAAAGATGAAAAATATTAAGCAAAAGGACCAAGAGCCAAGGACAAACTCCAAAAGATATATCATCTCTCAAATTTAAATTACAGATTATGCTACAACATATTGCAGGTCTCTGGGGTTTTTTGGGGGGGGCTTATTTATATTTTTTTATTTTTGGCTTTGCAAAATAAGCTTAATAAACTGTATTTGAATCATTTTGCATAATTTAAAATTAAACAATTGATGATCATCATAGATGACAAAATGATTCTAAATTTCCTCTGTTTTTAAGTGTTTGGTTGTATTATTAGGTGAAAGTTGATGCTACATTCAAAACATTTGCACTGTTTTATGTAATTCTTTGTTCTGCTACACTGAAGGTTTCTTTTAATCACTGTAAAATATAAAGAACATTCTTTTCAGATTCTCCTCAAATATGGGACCTCTTCAGAACATAATAATGATAGCAATATTAACTTTGTGTCTTCTAACCCGTGATCTTTGGAATATTTTAGATATATCCACATTCCCACTGGAAAATGCTCCTATTGGTCATAATAGACAATTTAACATGGTACCGTTCTGGCCTCCAGTTACCAACACAGAAATGTTTGTTGTCGCTGCAGACAGCCTTGGATACACTTATGAAGTGCAGTGGCCAGGTGAGTGTTGGAGATGTATTTCTGTTCTAACGTGTTCCAAAAACAAATCTGTTGTCTTTAAAGCCAAGCCATCACTGTATTCTGAGGTTTACTTTTTCTGCTTTGATTTCAAAGTTTCATTTGAGAGTAGAGAGGAGAGTTGACATTTATTGAGAGCTTATTCTGACCAGATACTGAGCTGATTATGTGCCAGTGTACAAGTCTCACAACTCCTTTGAAGTACTGTCTCCTTTTGCAAATAGGAAAACCAAGCCTTAGAGAGGTTAGTTGTCTAAGATTACATTTTCCACAAGGAAAGACAAAGGACTTTTGCCGCTGTCTATATAAATGAAGAAGAATTTGTAGATTGTAAGCTATTTTTACTGAGATTTTGAAATCCAGAATCTTCTTGTTCCAATAAATCTATTTCTTAACAAGTGCAGTAGAGCCATTTCTCACTAATCAAACAACAGTGAACAAGGAATTTAACATGAGCCATCCTTTTTTCATCTTTAGAATGGAAATAAGAGTAACTGTTCCCATATAATGCACTTGTGGAAAAAACAATTAGAAAATATCTCCAAAACCTTCAAGATAATAGACAACATGTTAAATAAAATGTGGGCAAAACAAGTCTGAGCGTTTCTATTATAGTATATGGAAGAGGTGTCTAACTTTTTGTGATAACTGTTTTAATCTTTATTTTAATTTACTCTCATTTTCTCTTTCAACTAGGCCAGAATTTTAGTATTTCTGAGATTGTTACCATAGCAGTAGTTGCTGCTTTATTACTGGTTGGAATCATTTTTATGGGTGTTTCTTGTCTGATTCGTGCCAAAAGAAACATGGACGAAGCCAATCAACCCCTCCTCATTGACCAGTATCAACATTATGATGAAGAATAAAACAAAATCCAGAATCCTCATCAGCCTATGATCTAAGGACAAGCTACTCACCCTCTTACACATGAGTGTCAGGAAACAACCTGATTGGAAATCAGTAGATTGAGTTACCAAGTAGAATTTCTTTCACTTTGTTACTTTCTTATATACACATATGTTATAATAAAAGCACTGTTTTTCAAAGCTGAGAAGAATAATTCAGACTCTTTCCAATGCTTTTGAATTATCAGCTCTATATAAAATTTCCAGGTGTGTCAACTCCATGACATTTAAAAGTGTCATGGAATAGTGTGAGCATCTTTGGCATATTTTAAGTGTTGACTGTACAACGTTAATAAACTGCTCTGCTTTATTTATATGTAAAGGAAAATAAAGTTCAATAGTAAGTCTTTTTAAGATATATGACTAATCACTTCTACACGGATGAAATGTAAAAGCATTTTCATTATTGATATAACTTAACAGATAAAAATGCAGCAGCATTAATCAGTTAAAATAAATTGCATGAAGTTTTAATGCATTTTTTCGAATTTGTCTTTTCTTTTGGGTTTCACCATACTATATCTAACCTCAGCTTTAGGCCCATAATGAAGTGAGAATCTTTGCCACATTTGAGGTAGTGAAAGCTTCATTTTGTTAAGAAACAGCTGTTCTGGGATGGGGATTTAGCTCAGTGGCATAAGCCCCTGCCTGGCAAGCGCAAGGTTGTGAGTTCGATCCCCAGTACCAAAAAAAAAAAAAACCTTCATGCTTTTCACCTCCTGACTCATACCTTTTGTTGCCTAATTCCTTTTCTCCTATCTTAGGGGTCCTCAAAGAAAACAGGAAAGTAGAGAATGAGCTTCATCGTGTGCTACAGATAGCGCTGTATTCATTGGGTTTCATTTGAATAGCATCCTCTTGCCATTTACCAGACTCTTAAGCATTTGCAAAATAAAATATTAAAATACTGTTTTGTTTGTCCCCCTCCTGATCCAGCTCTGCAAGAATTATGTTTTTCCTATGCTCTAACATGAAGTTTTTTTGTTTTTGATCATGTATATGAAACAATATTTCCAAAATGAAGTACATATTCGCATGTAAATGAACAAACATTATAACTAAAATTATAATGGTAAGAAATAACTATAGTAATTATACCCTATATAAAATGACCAACTTCCTGTTTCCACTCAATACTCAGAAAGCAGGTTAAAGTTAGAGTCCTGATTAATACTGGGGGTTTTTTGTTGTTGTGTTTGTTTGGTTGGTTGGTTGCTTGGTTGTTTGTTTTTGGAGGGATTTTTTTGTACAGCAATTGAACTCAGGACCTCACACTTAAGCACTTAGCCTCACACAGGCTAGCGCTGCACCACTGGATACTGTTTCTCTTAAGACTATGTATGCAAGATAAGCAGAAAAAATTATTAAAGAATACAATACGAAACTAAAATTATTTTAAAGTTTCATATAGAAGCACTCAATAGGCTCCCTTAAAATACATTTCAATGTATTAAACATTCATAGCTTCTTAAATTATTATGTAATGTAGTTTTAATATAAAATATCAATGAAATTAAATATTCCAATACTAATTACTCATTTCAGACACATTTAATAACCATATCCTAAATAGTAAAGCTAGTTCAAGGCACTGTGGATTTTTGGATGAGAAAGTCAGGACTGCAAAATTGAGAAGGTCATATTTGACTTAGGCTTCAAGGAATGCCAATGGATTTACCAAATATAAAAGTAGAGAAGGGCATTCTATTCAGAAGTGACAGCATGAGCAAAGGCACAGAAGTTTGAAAGAGCATGGAACATTCAAAAATATAAAGTAGGTCAGTGTGGTTAGAACATAGATTTCGTGGAAGAGAGGGGAAAGATTAAATTGGGGATAAAACCAGAATGTCCTCTATGCAATATGGAAAAAAGAGAACAGGATAAAGTCATAAATAAAATGTATTTTTAAAAGATAAGAGTGGTAGAGATATTTATACATAAAGTTGATGAAGAAAGGCCAGAATAGAGGAAAGTAACTATATCACTTTAAAAATGCAAGTGACCTTCCAATTTTTGAGTGTTTCCTTTAAAATTTGGCTTTATGGCATAAGTTTCATAAACTAATATAGAACAATTAGAAAAAAGGAAAATGGAAAGAAGGTCTGTCCAAATATAAAAATTAATTTAAATAATCATTATAAGAAAGCTACCTGTATTAGCTTATAAATACAGCTGTCATTTTCTTTTTCTCACTTCCATGGACTTTCATTTATTGTACAATTCTACATGATCTCATTCCTGTGTCATATTATTTCTGGCAAACAATATATTTGGTATGTTGTTGAATTTTCTCTATTCTCTGCCCTCCAGTTCTCTGACAATTAGATTATTATACACTCACTGAAAGACAAATTCAACACCACTTTTTAAATCCATTATTTCTTGTTGCTTAGGTGTTCATTTTAATGCCATCACCCATGCTTACTTCTCTACCATACCTGGAGTAAAATTTCCTAACTGGACATTCCCCGATAATTGAGAATAAAATGCTCGTACATCTCTGGGCCTTATTTATGTATCCTTTGTTCCCAGAAATAGACTTCAGAGTTAACAACAAATTACACTTCTTCCAATTAAAAAAATGGATACAATGGAAAAAGAAACATGGCGTAGTAATTTAACTTATCCAAGGTCTGTTTGTACGATATTTATTCTGAGTTCAGTTCATGAATATCAAATAATGCTACACACTTTTGCCCTTTTCTACATCCTGATCAAGATCCAACTGGGCAAAGAACCAATAAGAAATGGGAGGAAAAAAAGATTTTAATACTAGTATGCCAAGAACAGAGACTGATAAGAAAAAATATATATATATACATATATATAATAAAGAAAATGCAAAATATGCTACTTCAGAAAACACGACTGCAAAGTTTAAAACATGACTGTAAATTCATAATATGAATTTGATTTCATTTATGCAGACAGTGGTATAGAGTTTCTTAGCATCTTTTTTGAAGAGATTGTCCTTCCCTCATTGTGTATTCCTGGAAACTTGCTTGGTGAATAATTGTGTGGATATGCATGGGTTTACTTTTGAGCTCTCTGTTCTGTTGGTTAATGCATAGTTTTATGTCAGTATCAAATTGTTTTGATTGATTGAAATCAAAACCTATGCTCCTTCTACCTCCATTCTTTTTTTCTTAAAATTGCTTTGGTTATTCATAGTTATTTGTAGTTTTATCCAAGTGTCAGGGTTGCTTTTGTTTCCATTTTTGTGAAAAATACTATTGAAAGTTTTCATCCCACTTGAATCTGTGGATTACCTTTCAATGGTACATACAGGTCTATTGATTCTTTCAATTCATGAACATGGGAAAATTTTCCAGTTTTTTTTTTTCCACCAGTCTTTTTTCTTTTTTTTTTTTTTAAGCAAAACAGAAAAAAGGGTATTTTTATTAGTACAAACTTACAGGATATAATGATTACAGTCACTGTAGGAAATTGGTACATATAACTAACACATTTCAATTCTATGTGTTTGTATGCTCAGTTTCTTTCATCAATTATTTTGCACTGTAGAACTTTCATCTTCTTGGTCAAATTAACTCCTAAGTAATCTTTTGATGTTATTATAAATTGGATTATTTTTTGAATTTCATTTGTGACCAGTTTAAATTTTGTACATTTATTTATACCTTACAAATGTATCATATTACTTTACTAGTTATAATAGCTTTTATTAACTCTTTATTCTACACGCACAACCATGTCTTTTACAAATAGATATGAATTTTGCTTTCTTTTCTACCGTGGATGCATTCTACTCCTTTCTCTGGCTTAGTTACTATGGTTAGGACTATTACATTGAACAGGAGTGGTGTGAGTAGGCATCCTCATTTTTAGTGCATATAAAAGTTTTTAGACTTTAGACTTTAGACTTTAGACATTGTGTTGGCACCTGTAGACTTTTAGACTTTAGACTTGAGACGTTGTGTTGACACCTGTAGACTTTTCAAATATGACTTTTAATGTGTTGATGTAAGTTTCTTCTCTACCTAATTTGTTGTGAATTTTACCACTAAAGTATATTGCATTTTGTCAACTATTTTTCTGCATATCATGAAAGATCAGCTGACATTTATCCTTCATTCTGGTAAGTGTTATACCACACTGATTGTCCCACACATGCTGAACCATCACTGAAAATTTTTTTTATTGTTTTTCCTTTTTTTTTACTATGACATGTTTGTAGTATAATAATTACATTTATTTTGGGGAATTGGTACATGTACTTAATACATTTTAATTCTTCTTCATTCCCTTCTTCTCCCTTTCTTCTTCTGTCCCTCCATCTCTTGGTCTCAGTCCCCTTTGCAAAAGATCTATCTCTCTGTTTCTTATTATCTATCTTTTATTTTGCTATTTAATTTACTTATATTTTGATTTTCTCACATAAAAGAAATCTTGTGATACTGTGTGTCTGATTTATCTTACTTAACATTAAGGTCTCAAGAAGCATCTCTTTCCTTACAAAGGGCTTGATTTATCTTTCTTTACGACAGAGTAGCACTCTGTTGTGTATAAATACCACATGTTCCCTACCACTCATTTTCATCAGGGATATCAGCCTATAGTTTCCTTCTCTGCAGTATCTCTCTCTCTAGTTTTGACCTCATAAAATGAGTCTTGTATAATTTATTCTATTTACTATTAGAATTAATTTTAATTATTTGAATGTTTGATAGAATTTACCTGTTAAATCATGTTGTTGTGGGATTTTCTTTGTGTGGAGGTTTTTGATTACAAATTTCATGTCTATTTTTTGTTGATCTGTGTAGGATTTCTGTGTCTTCTTAATTCAGTCTTGGTACATTGTATTTTTTGTAACAATTTATTTTCCTTAATTTTCAGTCTGTTAGCATATAATCATAAAGAGATTTCTTTATCATCTTTCTTATTTCTGCCCCTTCTCATCAAGGGCTGAGGCGCACACAAATTTCCCTAGTTTCACTGGTCTCATGCCAGCGTTCTTAGAGAAGCTTTTGTTTCTTGAGGATTTAAATGACCAAGTTTGCTGCATTATGATCAAGATACTGTATACTAGAAATAATACTTCACTTAACTTTGCTTTGCTAGGTGGGTTTTAATCATAGCCATGAAAAGGAAAAGCAGTATAAATTTTAATGAATTTGGCATTTATGCAGGTTTCAATCAAATTCATTCATTTTTACCTTGTACATTTTCAAAACTTCTTTTATTGGAACTTCCTCATGAAACCGGAAGGAATCTCAGCAACGTCTAGTATGGCTTTTTAATTATCTAGAAGAGAAAAACTTACACCGAAACAAACAGAATTGTGCAATGCAACACAATAGGCAAAATGATGATGAAGTTTAGAATCCAAAGTTTCCAAGTTCCAGAGACGATGAAACAGCATCCCATCACTTTCAGTGTCCTAGGAATCATTAAAGAGAAATATGTAATCAATTTATCATTATATTTACTTCTAGATTCCTTTAGAACATATTTCATTTGTTTAGAAGCACACAGCATGATGTGGAGATTATGAGATGAGGTGAAGATACAAACTGAACACGAACGCTGAGAAGTAGCGGATGTCATAGGCACGAGAATCATACTCGATACTGAACGTTGTCCACCATGTTCTAGTTCAGTGGGCAATAAATGTTTACCAAGGAGAAGATTTTACAAAAAAGATTTTGCTGACCAAAATGTAAATGGAACTGAAAGATAAAGGGGGAAAGATAAAATAGATAAAACTCTAGAGAAACAAATATTGTTGACTAGTAGAATTAATACAGGGAAGATTAAGTATTAGAAAGTTCTCAAGAAACAACAGTCCTCAAAAAAAAAAAAAAAAAAAAAAAACCTAGTTGGAAACATGTAACTATGTAGAT
Organism: Dolichotis patagonum; assembly: GCA_004027295.1. NCBI lineage: Eukaryota > Metazoa > Chordata > Mammalia > Rodentia > Caviidae > Dolichotis > Dolichotis patagonum. The sequence continues at coordinate 121,331 of PVJX010000095.1, forward strand.
AAAGCATCATGTGGAAGGTTCTCTGACAATTTGAATTTTTATTTGAGTAAAACAACATCAAAAGCCTATGTTCATGTAATGATTTCTAAATTTTGAGGCACAGAGATAAGGTTTTGTATAAACCTGTATCCTCATTTCAAGTGGAATGTTTTACATGGAATAAATTGTGGATGAATATTTATAAAGATAATAATAATGGTTTGATTAGAATAATGATGCCATAGCACTGCAAAAAAAAAAGAATAATGATTATGACATCATAGCAGTAGAGAATGGAGCCATCAGAATTTGTTAAAGCTGATTATTTAGAAGATTATATTTGGATGTGTGAATGTTTCTATTTCTGGAATGTGTACTCTATCATGAGGAAAAATAGTTCAAAATTTGATTATTTTTCTATTACTCCATGCTAAAGTAGGCCAATTAAATCATTTGATTTTTATAAAAAGAAAAAGGAAATAGAATATGTGTATATTTTACAAAATAGACATTGTAAATTAGTAAACTGTCTTTTTCATATACCTACATATATCAATAATACACACTTCCTCCCTTTGATGATCTTCATATAAAAGTTCTTAATAAAAAATGATAAAAGAAGGATAAAATGGAAGCACGAAGCTTTGTAAATAAGGAGGGGAAGAGTGGTTGAAGGGAAGGGAAGGGATCTGGTGGCGGGGAATGAATCAAGGTACATCACGTACAGGTACAAGTTCCCTATGATGAACGTGATCATTACATATATCTAAACTGTATCAATAAAGTTAATAAGAATTTAAAACAAGTTCTCAATCATTTTGCAAAAGACACACAATCAACCCTGAACTCGTATAAATTATGTCTACCACTCCAAAAAACCAAAAAAAAAAAATCTCATACTAGCCTATTGTTTGGAAAGGATCAAACATAAAATTTTATTATATATCAAGTGAAAAAGACAATAAAAAATGAGCATCCCCACAGCAGATAGCAAAATAGTTTTGTTGGAGGACTTAGTTCCCTCAAGTTAGGGAGATTAATTCATGTGAGTATATAAAATATGAGATGATTATTAATTATAAAGAAACAGCCATTTATATCAGAAAGAAGATGTGATTTCACTATGGAATAATCTATAAACAAAGTTTTGTGAGAATTTTGAAAACAATACATTAATTTAACAACAAAATGTGGTATGTGTCACTGAACAGAAAGTTTAAGGCAAAGATATTGGAAAATATATTGGTGAATAAGACTATGATAAAAACCCTGTTATATACTATAATACCAAAGATACCATTTCTAAATACAATGAAGAATAAAAATATCAGTTTAAATTTACTATTTAGACACAAAAAAGACACTATCAGAAGAAGCAACTTGAGCTGCAAATGATTACATTGTGAAATGTGATTTATATGTAGGAACAGTGAAGCAGGGGTCTTTGTAGCTCTTTATCAACTTTGAATTTTAAAAGTGAAATTTTAAAGAAGAGAGTGATTATTCTGGAATCGTCACTGAAGAATGCTTTATCTTAAAATTTCTATCACAGTGCAGAATTTATTCTTATTTTTTTCTCTTACATTGAAATACTGAACTTTAAATTTTGGGAAGAGAGAAAAAGCCTTAATGTCACAGCTTTCAAAAAGGAAGCACTAAATGTATAACAATAGCTATTAGTCAATCCAGTTAAATAAGCAAATTACAGAGGTAAGCACATCCTAGCTGTTTTAGTTAGACTTCAAAATATAGACCTCTAACATGTCAGAAATGTGATTCTGCATTGTTGTTTCTGTCCAGTTTTCAGATACAGCCAGATTTAGTCAATAGATCTGCTAATGCCTGAGTAGAATATCACCACAAGATGGCACCTTTGAACATGTTTCGAAATGTCGATTGTGAACATCAAATGTCTCCAAATGAAATAAACAGTAAAACATCTACTATCCTGCATTGTTTTGTTTTGTTTTGTTTTGGTCTGTTTTGATGTGTCTGTGATCCTTGAAAGAAGAAGAAATATGATTATCATTTTGGTAGAAAAAAGTTTGTGCACTTAATAATCTCCATGTAGCTGAAATTCCCAACTAAATAACAATTCAAAAACGCATCTTCCTTAGTGGGTAATACCTTCTTGTACATGTTATCTGCCTTCCTCGTGATCACAGATCAGCAGCCCCTTCCAGGCCACCAAATGAAGAGTGAGCAGCACATCACCCAAATGGTTTCACATACAATTGAGGATTCTGTCGGTGTCAGTGACACTGATAGCTTGTGACACTGGAGAAAGGGAACACTAGCTATGGGAATCCAGTCAGTTCATCTGCTGAAAATGGGAATATTGAAGAATAGGGCTGAAAATGCAAATTCTGAAAGCAGCGGCGATTGTCATAGGTACACCTAAAGCTTTCAAAGAAAAACTGACCTACCAGAAAGCTTAAAAATAATTCATTTTGACTGTTTTTGAGACAATCCAGTATTTCATAAAAGATTAGAAAGACTACAATGAAGTCTCGTGTACCCCTACATTTTCTACTTGTCAGTATTTTTCACATTTGCTTTGTCACTGTGTTTCCATGGATACCAGTAGATATAGATTACTAACTTTTTAACTGAAAGATTAAATAGCAAATATTGTGGCCTTTATCACAGCTTCAGAGTATGTCACCTAAGAACAATGGCATTCTCTTAAAGAACCACAGTGTAACTGTCAATAAATTCTGCAAGGATACAATCTACTAATAAATGTTCCCAATGTTCCAATAATAACATTCAGAGTGATTTTTAAAAGATAAGCAACTCAACATTTTGAAGAACAAATAGAAACACTATGATAAAAAAAAAAAACCTGCTTTCTATATATTTAATTTAAGCTGAGTAAAGTAAAGGGTTGGGAAAAGGCAAGCAGAGGACTGTCAAATGTCTTTTAAAAAACGACAAGAAGTCAGCAACTGTTTGTGATAGGTCATATTATAGGATCAATTTCCAATCTCTTCTATTTATTAGGGATGTGTCCTTGAGCAAGTTCGTTATTTCTCTAAACCTCCGTTTTCTTGGCTGTAAAAAATAAAGTCAGTTTTCAGAAAATGAGGATTTTTAAACTATTAAAATGCACAGTGAGTATAATCCTCAATGCCTAGGGTGTGGTACAAGCTTAATAAATGTTAATTTCTAGAATCATGAAAATTTAACTCTTTTCAACAACCTGCTTAAAAACGGCCTATGAAAGGAGAAGCTACGCTCCAAAGTTAACCCTCTTGGTTTTTGATAGCATGCTGCACGCTGGTTTCCAACTGAACGCTCTCATCCCGCTGCCATCTAGGGGCATGTCACAGCTAATTATCTGTCATCACGCCCTGTTGCATAGGCAGTGCCTTGCCTGCTGCTGTTGGGACCTCAGCGCTGTGTGTGGATTCATTTGCATTGCCTCCTGAGTGTCTGTGCTGTGTGTGTGGATCACACAGAATGAAGCCCAGGGGCCAACTGGCAGGCCCATCTGAATTGTGGAACACAGCTAAGTGCCCTCCTCATTACTTAGTGAGTAATGTGGGGGATGTTCACTGGTCACACACCCTGGCAGTGTAAACGGTCATCTGCTGCCTCATCTGCTTCTCTGCGTCTGGAGTGCAGCACCAGATCGGCTGAGGAACTTTGCTAGCGCTTATGCAAACAGCTCTGGGAGCTCCTGGGTTTGGCAACTGTCCTTTCAGAAGGCTCATTTGTGGCTGCACCGTCTGCCTCTTTTGTGTGCTTTCGCAGCTTCTTGAGGCAACCCCAAAATAGATCTCTTTCATACTAGAGTTGCTTTTCTGTCCCTCACCGAGGAAAAACTCAGACCCTTCTCCACGGACTTACTGCTCTCTGCAGTGTCCTAATTTGTAGAATGTCCCAATCTATACTATAAAAGAAGAATTTTTTTGAGACGGAATCCTAGTATGCAAATTTATTTTTCCTATAAAAAAGAAATCATGTTTCTCAATTTAAATTCAAAATACATAATTAAACTATTTGCAGATATTGAACAAGTTCTGGATAGATATATTTGTGACATTTTTTCCAAAGTAAACTTTATTCTTCCAAATACATAATTTTAAGGATCTAAACTGAACTAATTCAATTTTTCAATAACTTTCCATTACTAACCTCAGCAAGCCACAATAGCATACATGCAGGAGATTGCTAAGGGGCAAGGATTCAGTTTCGTCTTGATATGAAACTTTATTTTACTAAAGAATAAAATTTCTTAATTTCTCTTTGCCTTTTCAACACTATGCTAGATGTTTTACCACAAAATACTGCTATGAAAAAGGAAGTCAAAATCTGCCTGGAAAACAAGGTGAAAAATAAAACGCTTATAACTAACCCCCAACTATGGAAAACTACGGCGGCTGCAAAGACCACGATGCTTAAAGCATCCTTCCTCTAGATGGCAGTATAGTACTAGAGCTTACAAAGCTGAGTTATCATGAAAAAGGAGTGTGAGACGTCGTAAAGCGTTTACTGCCAAGCCACACTATTTATACATTACGATGATTTTTCTTTTGAAAATCGAACTAAGTTTACAACTATTAATGTTTATCTGCAGATGACAGAATGGATTTTTGTACTTAAAAGAATAAAATGTGACTATGATACATTTTTGCAAAAACACATTGTTTTCCACGTCTTTTGGGGGGATCTTACAGCCTATCGTTCATTGCTAGATATTATAATTAACCCTGTTCTACATAGAAATGTCAACATTTTAAAATTTAATAGAGTTATCTAAGTTTTGATATGCCTTCAGTAATTATATTTAATTTAACCTGCCTGTACCATGGAGCTTTACATTATGGCTTTATCACCAACATACAGTTTTGTTTAAATAGACCGGCAGAATTCTAAGTGTTACAATAAAGTGCAAAAATAGTAATGCATATGTAATTGATATGTTACAATAGTTACTCTGTTAAAACCTTGGAATCCCCATTTATCAAACCCTAGAGAATTTGTCTCTGTATTTTCTCTAAGTTTCTTCAGTAGATTATTTATCAACTAGATGACACCTATAGATAAGACCTATAGTTTTAATGTATTTCAGAATCCATTGCACTCTTTAATTCCCCTTCAAACTTTATTTTTAAGTATGTCAAACCTCCAAAAAATCAAAAAGCAAAACAATGAATCTTTACAAATGCTTCGTTTTCTTCATCCACACTTTGGGACATTTATTTCTCTAAATATCTTAACGTATACCTTTAAGTAAAATCTATTTCTTAAGCAGTAATAGAAATTATTGCTTATCAAAAAGATAGACGACACGTGCTAGATTGTCCATAAATGTTTCAGTGCAACTTTTGCATGATACATAAAAGATATATGTATATATGTGTCTAAATGCCTTCTGGACTGAGTTTTAGTCCCAGAAAAACCTCTAAAACTGGACAAGGCAGATAATCATGCATAAAACAATCAGGAAGTGATACTGTACTAAGATGATAAGATCTTTGACATCCTTTTCAGAACTCACACTACAGAACCAGCACAATCCCTGCTCTGAACAACCAGGACACTTCTTGTCTTATATCAGTAATACTATGATCTGATGAGGCAGCAGACTGTGAAGAGATAGCCATGTTAGCAATCCAAAAGGTCCCGGAAGAAACTGCTAGAAAATTCAGAAAGTGTAACATCATCAAACACAATCCTCTCCAGTTCTACCAGAATGTAAAGCTCTGTCCTCTGATCAAAAGAAACAGAACATGAAAGAAAAAGATAGAGAGACAGAGAGAAGGAGAGGAGAGGAGAGCAGAGGAGAGGAGAGGACAGGAGAGGAGAGGAAAAGGAGGCTAGGAGGATGGGAGGAGGATAAAAGGGAGGGAGGAGAATGTGAACACCTTATGAAAATGATCCTGCCTACTAAATAAATATGTTTCATTCGTTTCTCATTTGAATGCTGATCTCTAGAACAAAACATTCAGAAGTTTTAGTTTTCTGTTTTCCAGTATAACAAATTGTCACAAACCTAATCGTTTAAAACACAAATTTATTTTACTTTGGCTGAAGAAGCGAAAATTTTCAAATAAGTTTTACTGGTCTGACACCAACCTTTAGTCCAGACTACACTCCTTTGGGAGGCCCCAGGGAGAATCACTTCCTTGCCTTTATCTGGGTTGAAAGCTCATTCCTTTCATTCCTTGGCTCGGGACCCCCTTGGCCAACCCTAAACACCCAGGCCTGCCTCTTTGGACTCTGCTTGCATTTGCTCCTGTCACATGATCTTCTTTGCTTTTGTTTGATAAATCTCTCTCTCTGCATTTGTTCTATGAGAAAACGTGTGATTGCATATGAGACCCACCTAGATAATCTAAAATAATCTCACCTCAAGGTCTTTAATTTAGTCACATCTGCCAAACTCACTGCATCATATAAAGTAAGAGTCACAGGGTCTGAGATGAGGACCTACTATATTTGGAGGCCATGTTTCAACCTATTACATATTTTTGCTAAGAAGTTTTGAGACATTATCTCACTACCACTGAGAGGAATGAAGCCAGTTCCAAATTTCATTAAGCTGACATCAAAAGCTTATCTTTACCCTTTTTTTAGCAATGATAGAAGACAATGAATCAAAACTATGAATCTTGACTGAGAAATTCTGCTTTATCCTCATAAATCTTCAGTGAGATTTCCTGTTTTCCAATCATTTCCCCTTCTCTCCACGTGGAGTTTTTATTTGCTGCTTTCTTTTTATTCAAACTACTTGTACAATTAACATTTTAGTGTCACTATTTAGCAGCAAAATGCCAAATCTACCTCTGAAATCTAGTTCATTTTGATTTTCTTTTTATTTAAACATTCACACACTGAAACTGCCCATCTCATAAAGTGTCTTATAGATTCAGTGCACTGTCAATCAAAATACCATCAATATTCTTCACACAACCAGATAAAAAAATCCTAAAACTCACAGGGAAACATGACAAATCCCAAGTATTCAAAGCACTCTTCAGAAAAAAAAAAAAAGAGCTGGAACAATAAGGATTTCAAGACATACTATGGAGCCGTAGTAACCTAAAGAGCACAGTGCTGGTATAATACAGACCATGGAAGAGAATAGAGATCCTAGAAATAAGCCCACACATCTACATTCAAATCGTTCCTAAGAAAGTTATTAAAAACATACATTGACATGCAAACAGCCTTGTCAATAAATGGTGCTGAGAAAATTGGATATCTATTTGCAGAAGATTGAAAGTCATTCTTTTACTCTACACAAAGTTCACTGAAAATGGATAGAAGTTCTAAATATAAGACCTAAAACTATGACATCACTAGAAGAAAATATAAGGAAAACACTTCAAGACATCAGTGTAGACGATGACCCGGCTGTCTCTTTCTAGGTATGTATCTAGTGGAAATGAAATTTTGTTTTGTTTTTCTTTTTAGTTTTGTTTTGTTGTTTTTTCTTCACAGGCTCTTGTTCAGGCTGGCTTTGAACTCTCAGAAATCCTCTTGCCTTTATCTACCAAATGTTGAGATTACAAGTATACACCAATATGTCTGGCTAGGAAATAAATTTAGTATACCAAAGAAATGTCTGCCTGACATTATGGAACTATTTACAGTAGCTCCACCTAGGCGCCCGTCAATAGTTAAATGGAAAAAGAAAATGCAGCATATGTGTATGACTGAATATAAGCGGGGTTCCGTGGTGTAACGGGCAGCACTCTGGACTCTGAATCCAGCATATGTATATGACTGAATGTGATTTAGCCATAAATAAAATTAAATCCTGTCACTTACCTCAAAGTGCACGGAAATTGAGTGCATTATGTTAAGTAACATCAGTTAAACATGCAAAAATAAAGGCTACATCTTCTCTTTCATACACAGAAACTAAATAAAAGTTACTCTAGGAATAGTGATAGCTACTACAGCTAGAAAAGGTAGGGAAAGAAAGAAGGTGGATAGGGAGACTGTTTGATTAGCACATGCTGGACTCGTGTAGAAATATCACACTGAATTAATATAGATAATTAATGTGTGTCAATAGAAAATGAAATAAAATGTTAATAATAAAAGTAATTATTTAATGAAAAAATGACTTCAAGAGTCACAGAATTCCCAAAAAAAAGATTAAATCACCTGCTTTTGCAAAAATATCTTTCATATTTAGAATAAGCATCTTAAGGAAAAAAGTTTCGTTCATTATTCTTTACAGGCTACAAACTGCTCCTAAGTCATCTAAACCATCTTCATAGTTTTAATTGCTTTCCCTAAAATAATAATTCCCAAATCTCTCTCCAGTATATTTCCTTATCCCAAAAGTAATATGTTTCAAAACCCCTAGGGGATGCTTGAAATCCTAGATACAAATGGGCCTTACTTATACTATGCTTTACCTTACGCGTGTATGCTTCTGATAAAGTAAGTTTATAAATTAGGCATAGTAAGAGATTAACATTAATACTTAATAATAAAAATGAACAATATACTACAATGAAATTGCCAACATCACTTAGGAGTCAACACTAAGTAGATTAAGGGTTGGTTGAACATAAATACTGCAACACTGTGACAGTCTGATAGCTGATAAAGGCAGGTAGGATACATGGGTGAATGCACTGGACCGGATGAAGGGGCGATTTACGTCCTGGACAGGAAGGAGTGGTGGGACGGTGGCAAGATTTCAGAACAATACACAATTTAAAATTTATAAATCGTTTTGGTTTTGATTTTTTTTGGTACTAGGGATCGAACTCACGGCCTTGCACATGCCAGGAAGACACTTGTACCGCTGAGCTAAATCCCCAGCGTAAAATTGTTTATTTCTGGAATTTTCTTTTAATATTTTTATATCGCAGTTGAATGCCTAGTAACGGAAACCACCCAAAGCAAAACCACGGATAAGAGTGTTTGCTGGACTATTTAACCACAGCCGCCATCTGAGCTTCATTTCCACATAGTGAGCTTCAAAGAGGATGGATCCATTTGCTAGTTCCCAAGAATTTCAAACTTTATGCCTTAATCCAAAGCGGAACACTCACCCTCACCACCACCGCACTCACACAAAACCCTCACCCTCCTTTGTGCTGGGCCTCATAACGATGTTTCCATCCATGAGTTATTCCGGCAGAAGCCTTGGAATCACTTTGGATTCCTCCTTTCTTCTTCATCCTGCCTTCATAATGTGTGACATGTGTTTATTTATTCGCCAAAATATTTCTCTCTTCAAAGGAAGGCCTAGGACAGATTCATTTTGTCAAGCTTTCAGTATATTAGCAAGTGAAAATGATGCCGTATCAGTTGCAAAAGAAAAGAAATACATATTAGAGACTTAAATTGAGTAAATTAGTACTTTGGATACAGGTAAAATTGTACTGTTAGTACTACAGTTACGGAATGTACAGTTAATTCGGGCTGCAGGACAGCGCAGTGGCACATCCCTGTGTGCCTGTATTTGTCACATTCCTCAACCTGGAGGCACAACATCTGACTCTCACAATGTAAAGGAGGAGAAGTTTAATTTGGCTCTGAGGAATCAGTCCAGGCGGGCCAGCTACCAGGCAAAAGCTTCAAATTGGAAGGATGGAGCTACACAGCTTGGCTCACAGTAGGCAAAAAGCAGGGCAAGGAGGGAACCGGGCAAGACGGGAAGGGATGAGGGGTCACACAGACATTCCGGGGCCAATCCTCCATGCCACACCCAGACACGTGTGGAAACATGCTCCCTAACCACTCAAGGAGGAACCAAAAGCTAGTGAAATTGACATTCCACTCTAATTACCATAAATTCCATCTATTCAGAAGGCTGAGGCAGAAGGATCCCAAGTTCTGCCCTCCAATTTAACTAGACTCTATATAAAATATAAATACACAAAAGGTTGGGGATATAACTCAGTGACAAGAGTGTCCCTTGGTTCAATATCCAGTATCACAAGAAAAGGGAGGGATATACTGCATGGATAATATTGAAATACGACTTGAAAATATTTGATAATACATTTTCTCATACCTGTCATTGTTTACCTGAGACTGACTGCATAATTTTATTTGGAGATGACAGCAAAAGCTTAGAGTGAGATTTTTGAAATCTCTCTCCATTCCTTCTATAACGTTCCCCTATCCTACCTCTGTCTCATTAATAGAACCTGAACCCTAATGCTGGGGGAAATTTCCCAAGCCACATCAAACCAAACCAAACCAAACCAAACCAAAAGGAAAACTCTGCACTGAGGAGATAAGAAGGCAGCATTTCATCTTTATACCAGTGGACTGTTAGATTTTCTCCCCAGTGGACTATTGCAAAAGCAACCAAAGCAACCATCCTGAGTCAGGAAGGGGTTTAGCCTATATAAAATTAGAAGTGTGAGGTACAAGGCAAGTAACCAAATGTTACATGATTAGTTACATAGATTGAACCATAGATTGACAGACAGGCTAGTCTTAAAACAATAGAAACACTTTGGGAATCAGGGGAGGGGGCTCTTATAGAATGAGGTAAGGGCATTACCATAACAGAAATGTTCTGGAGAGAGGGTCTTTACTGAATAAGTACAAATCAGCCCAGAGTGCCTTAAGGCATAGACAGTTATTCTGGCTTAGTGCTCATCTGTAGCTGGGCTGTAGACACTGTCAGGGTCAATTGGCTTTAGCAGAACAGCAGAGCAGTAACTTAGTCAGAGACCTCTAATTGGTCATGAAATATCTGTAAGTTTACCATCTCATGAACATGTTTTTCATTATAACTGTGCCCCAACACTGATACACTACAGTCTCCTTCCTCCTCTCCAATTTATCTTCCTTTCTGCCAAGAAACAGATCCACTAAATCTTGTCTATCTCCCTGGCCCACTTTGAACAGCCAGGAAAGTACATCTCCTCAATATGGCTCCATAATTTAGGACTTGGTGTCCCTTGCTTTGCTAAAAGCCCAGTGCTTTTTATTACTCTGTGCTTTTTCTTGCTTCTGTGCTCTTGCTTACTTCTGTGCAAGCATTCATACTTTTGCCACTGATCTGCATTTCTGTGCATGACTCTTTCTTAGGATTCCTTTAAGAAAGAAGCATTCATTCCAAGCAACCCATGCTCTGTGCCCAGCAGAGGTGTGGCTCCCTGGGCTGACTCTCCTCTGTAGCCGGCTCCTCCTGTAGGGCAGAGTTCTCCACACTGCAACATGACCAAGCAAATCTTTGGTGGTTTTCATACTTGCAGCCTGGAAATACTGCATTCTTTAAGGATGGAACTCGTATATTATTGTGTTTGTGGGATACCCAACCCAGTACAGTCTGGAAGCAAGGAGATTCATCAAATGGAACACAGCTAGAATGAATTTACACGGAGCTGCTTTCACAGACCCCACTTCCACCAGGTGGCACTGCGTTATTCTCAGTCAGGAACAAATCAGAAGCGCGAGAACTTGCAAGGACACAGGTGGGTTACTGTGGTCCCGTACCTGGTGTGTGCTGTAGCATGGGACTCTTCTCACAGTCACCATTCACCACTGTAAAATGCAGATGATTAAGTTGCCATTTTGTGTTATGATCTGTACAGAAGCAAATTAGAAAAATATGAAATGACTGGGTGTTCAATAGAAGCAATTATCCTAAACAAAAGGGATCAAACATCCTTTTCTTTCAGAGTTTTCATCCAATGCTTTCCTAAAGAAGAGATGTTGGGTAACCATAACTGGAGCGATTCAAGAATATTCCCAGCTGGTCACAGAGGCGTATGCCTGTAATCCCAGCAATCCAAGAGGCTGAGGCAAAAGGATCACAAATTCCAACTAGGGGTGGGCAACTTAGAGACACCCTGTCTCAAAGTTTTTAAATTTGAAAAAAGTGGGTTGGGAGTGGGCAGGGCATGTAGCTCATATTGAGGGGGGTTAGAGACACGGGAGTATGGAGAAAATTTAAGTCTGATCGGTAAGGTGGCCCTTGGTTGTATAATTTTAGAGCTCTGTATATTTGCTTCCTAGAACACAAAAATTGGGTGACAGTGCTATAATGAATTGGTGACTGGCAGTCAACTTAAACACCAGCTGAACTGAGTCAGTGCGGTACTGAGTGTAGACGGCCCACCTGAGGAAATCTGCCAGCATAAAAAGGAGACCTAAAGAGAAAGAGTAGCATTGTGGGTTCTCCTAAGTGTTGTTGTTTGAAGCCATTGGTTCTCCTGGAGAAGCTTGTTATGCTGGCTCCCCTGATAGGAACTTGGAGGAGCTTGGGAACTTGTCGCTGAGAATGGCCGCGGTTCAATTTAAGGGAGCTTTGGTCCTTTGAGCATCACTCCAGAGCGGCAGATGTGTGCTGTTTAATCTCCAGGAGAAGTTTGTCATACTGGTTTCCTGACATGAACTCCCCTGTTCTCATCATCAGAGGAGCTTGGGACCTCACTGTCACTGAGGATGGTGGTGGTACTTTTCAGGTCCTCATTTTGAGCATCGCTTCTTGGCTCCAGTACAGAATCATCAGCTTGCTGGCACAGATCCTTCACCCCACTGGCACAGACTTTCTAGCTTCTGCTGATGACTTTTTGGGCCTTTCCAGCGAAGATCTGTGGGATAGACTTGGCATGGGTCATTGTTGTGGGCTCCAATTTTCACCTGAATTCACACAGGTTATTGCCATGGGATCCAGGCTCTCCGCTGGATTTTCTAGGTCTTCAGTGTTGTGGACAGATTTCCTGCACTTTCTTTGCATTTGGCTCCTTGGGTGATCACTATAAATAATACTATAAATTATGAGTCCTGTATGTAATTGCTCTTTACAACCCCTGAATACAACAATGCTTATCTTTACAATATGATGTGAAGGATTAAACATTATCAAGTCCATAACACATTCAAAGCACTCAGCACAGAGAAAAAAAAAACTAAGGGTTTAAGGACCATTAGAAACAGAAACATAGACTACAAAATGCAAAAATTTTGTCTACCTTAGAGTTGAGAAAATTCAAACTACTTTTGGGGTTTCAACAGACTCCTTGGGCTAGAATTAGTTTCAACCAGTTTTCTGATGTGTGGCATGCCACTCACATTTCCTTTTTCTCAACTACAAGATGAACCTTGCACTAATACCTGACTCATTTTATGTTAAGGGTATGACTTCAATATTATGTGCTGGGCTAAATTGTAATAGTGGGACAAGAATTGTAGAAATCTAAAATGTATTCTATCAGTACCAAACCATGGCTCAAAACAGTTCCAAATGATAATCTCACTCGTGGTGCTGGATTGAGAGAAGTTATATTTAAACTGTTCAAAATGGGATCTAAAAATCTAATTTAGTATATTCCCACTCTCTCCCTCTCCTCTCTCTCCCTCTTTCCCTCCCTTACTACATCCTTTCCTCCCCTCTCTCTCCAAGGACAAAAGAACATGAAGAATGTGCTCTTTCCCTTTAAAGAGGCACAGATTTCTCCCCTGATCTATATATTTAATGACAAATGTAACTGCCCAGGTGCAGCCTTAATTCTTGTGCTATGATTTCATCTATTTGATGGAAAAAATTTAATAGTTTTGTTGTTGGAGATAATATTCTATACAGTAGTTCTACTCTAAGTAGAAATTGGGTGCTTCTTTCTTAATACTGGGTAGCCACAGGGGGGGAAATACTTTGTATATATGTTGTTGTTCCTGCTGCTGTTGTTGTTTTAAACAACAAAACTCAAAAAAATAATCCCTATTTAAATTCCTTATTAGTCACCAGTATCCTTGTGGGAGTTTAGCTAGCTAACTGCCTACCACATCCACCTTTGGAACATAAAGCACAAGAACACCAACATAGTATCTGAGCAAAGGAGTAGCTCCCTCAAGAAGCAGTTAATTCCTAAAATTCCACAGTTAAACATTCATTCTTTTGACTTAAAAACCTTTGACCCCTGGTAAATACATGCTGAGGCAGGTGACTCTTGAAGCCTTATCAGTTATTTGCATCTAAATATGAGTGATCTTATCAGGTCCTCTCCTATTTGAGTAGGTTTTGAAAAGAGGATATGAAGGGAAGGCCGAGGTTGTTTGTGGGACTCTGATTCCATCCTTTTATATACTCCTCCTAGCCATGCGGAAATCCAGGTTTTTAACATATTTGTTTTCAAATGCAGATGAAACGAGTCTAGCAGAGGTCAAGGAACATCAAGGCTGAGTTTTTATTTAGATGAAAATGCATATTATGAGAACAGGATAAGGTTGACTTTTTTAATGCTGCGGGCTCTGCCTCTCTATATGGACAGGGGGATGCCAGATAATGGACAATTAAGGAAAAAGAATCCTTTGAAAGGAAATTCTTGTTAAAATGGCGAGCCCATATATACAGTTCTTATCCTTACAACTAGATCTTTCTCTCTTGTCACTTCGCACATACTAATAACCTTAATTTAAAATATGAAAGAAATTTGAAGAATGCGTTTCAAAGTTGCTCTCTTCCGGCAGCTATGAATGTTGATTAAAGATGCCATGAGTAGAAATTACTTAACATTTCTCCACAACCAAAAATTTATTCCCTGGCTATTCCAGCTGTTTTCTTTCATGACTTAAAACAGCTAAAATTTTAAGGGGAATTTAAAGAAAAATATAAAATAATATTTTACTGCCTTTCTCCAGAAAATTAAATACAGTTGAAATGACTGCTGTTAGTATTTCTTCCAAAATTTGTCTATCACAGCTTGACATAACCAATAGCATTTTGCAGTATTGATGGCTGTCTCATGAAGTTTTCAGCATTTCTGCCATTTTTCTATTTGACAGATGGCAAAGCACATTTCTACTAGCAAAAGGACAAATGCAAATACATCAGAATGCTTTGAAAGCAAATATTGTTCATTAGTTCAGTACCAGGCTAGATTTTATAAATCCCCTCGGAAACTCAGATTTGTTGAAATTCCAATTACTCTTTAGTAATTATGACCCACAGTAGAAGTTTTCTACTTATCTCCAAATGTGAATGCTAACATGCTTTCTTTGGTTGACTAATCAACGTAATTATTTTTAAAAAGAAAGGAAGAAAGAGAAACTTTGAGGAAAGAATTCATACCATGTGGCAAAAATTTAATTTATTTGTTCATTTGTGGAATTAAATTGAGGAGAATGTGTTCACCACCTAAGTATACAAAGGCACGCTGAGTTTACACATATGAGCAAACATGGGCCCAGAAACCTATAATACAGACAACCTGCATATGAAAAGCAATTCTGCACAACAGTACATGTGAACCAAGTACCCAAATATCCTTATCATAGCATGAATTTCAGCAAACTATGATGGGAGTCAAATGTTTCCAAGGGCCAGCTTACATTATAAATGAAATGCATCCGGAAACATATGGCATACCTTTCTCAGAGCAGCTGCCACCCAGCCTGAGCTAATTGTTATCATGGAAGAAAATGTAAGGAAAGAAAAATGTCTTTTACCCATCTTACATTCATTAGCTAGGCTCTCTATAGCAAAAGACAGGATGACAATGGAAAATCATTTTTTAAAAAAGCAATGAGGAAAAAAATCATAAAAGTACACTAAATATTGGATTTACCACAGCAGCCCTCAAAGGAAAAAAAAAACCTGAAGGAAAGGCTAAACCTGACAGTTTTTATGTTGAAGATTGGCTAGTGAAGAACAAAGATGACAAGTCACTGAACAGACGCTGAATGTAGTAAACTGGAGCAAGCTTGCATCTGCTTATTTGGCTTCTTCTCATTGTCCCTCCACCTGGGAGATAAGTGCACTCCACTCCTCTAGGCACGGGATGGGTCCTCTCACGTGATCTGATTGACCCGGAGACCACCACAGGGACAGAGAACCACAGAGACCACCACAGGGACAGAGTACAAACTCCGGGCCTTTCAAATGTTGCTCATCAAAAGCATGATTTGTATTTTCTTCTGAGGCATTCAAGGATTTAAAGTGCTTGGTTTGTTGCTGTTTTCTTCTCTCTCTCTCTCTCTCTCTCTCTCTCTCTCTCTCTCTGCTTTTCTTTGCTAAGAACCATGCCTCTTCACTTGGGCTTATGGATAGCCGTACATAACTAAAAGTAGCACGAAGTATGATCTTCATACTTCAAAATTCCATATTAAATTCACCTCAACTTTATATATAGGAATATTAGTTAGTCTGCTAGAAGTTAGCAAAACATTGTTTTTAGCCCTATATTTAACCAGTCTATCTCATTACTCTTCACTGAGATGCCGTCTAATGCCTGAAAGAATGGCTAAGATCAAGAAATCAACCAACAACAAATGCTGGAGGGGCTGTAGGGAAAAAGGAACCCTTCTCCACTGTTGGTGGGAGTGCATGCTGGTGCAACCACTGTGGAAATCAATGTGGAGGCTCATCAAAAAGCTAGGATTAGAGGTTCCCCTTGACCGAGCTATCCTGCTTCTGGGAATTTTCCCAGAAGAACTGAAAACATCCTACCACAGTGATATATGTACACCCATGTTTATAGCAGCACAATTTTTAATAGCCAGATCTTGGAAACAACCCAAGTGCCCATCAGCCAAGGAATGGATTAAAAAAGATATGGTATTTTTATACAGTGGAGTACTACTCAGCTATAAAGGATTGCATCAAGACTTTTATAGGTAAATGGATGAGACTTGAGACCATACTCATAAGCGAAATAAATCAGACTCACATGTATAAATAATGTGTTGTCTTCCTAGTGTAATAAACTTAAAGAGTAAATTAGACCTAAAATCTGCAATAGATACTGTGACATGGTAACAAACTGCTCAAAGGGGAAAAATAACTAGCATAGGGGAAAGGAGAAAAGGAAAGGAAAGGAAAAAAGATATTAATTTGCTTATATATACATAAAACAGCTAAGATGATTATACTACTAATTCTATTAGTTCTTAGAAATGAATAGTTAATAATCATATGATTAGATCAATTTACATGCCTATATCTGGTAATCTAAGCAGTTCTTTTGAAGATAAAAATATGCAATATTATAGCCATTGTTAAATTCCTATTATCTTGTTCTGAAAGCATATATTGTTTACTGTTTTGGATTTTTTGTTGTTCTTGTAGCTGTTGTTTGTATGTCTCATTTTTTGTTTTTCATTTCTGTGGTTTTTTTCTCTTTAAAATTAAAAAAATGTAAAAAAAAAAAAAAAGACTCAGGGCACCAGGACAAGAAATTTATAGGAATATTTAGCCAAGCCCAGAATGTCCACTGTCCAAACCTGTGGTCACCATGGATTCCTTCAGAGCCAAACATGTCTGACATTGTCCAACAAGCCATGAGGATTCAACCCATGGAAACGGAACTGCCCCTTAAGCTATCAGGATTCCTCCAGAGCTCTGGAACCCTGACTGAGATAAGGACTGACTGAACCCTGGCCCACTACACCATCTCATAAAGCTCGCCTCTGTCCTTTTTTAAACAGGCCACTTGGAGTCAACATTTCATCCTGTGCTCCCCTCAACTTCTCCAAGGGAAGGTTTTTTCCTAACTTTTCTTACTTTCTTTTGTGAGGCCACCACTTACATCTTTATCAGAGTTGCATTCACCTTTATTTTCTATTATTATTTACACAGCCTTTTCTTTATAAATTTATACTTTTGCTTTAGTTCTGATTTCCATTATTACCAAAGTAAGATCCATACTAGCCGGTGAAATTATTGCCCGTGGCAGAGGAGAAAAGTGGAGGAAAATTTAGAGACAGATCTTCGTGTTTCTTCTATTTTCTTGAATTCCTTCACCCTAAAATATTCAAATACCAAAGTGCCATATTTTGGAGTAACATGTCCTGAGCCTTGTATTATTTTGTTTGGTCATTTTTGGGCTAGAATATGTTCAAAGTGGTCACTGGTGGCTGAAATCTTCCTGGTGTAAGCCGAATTCTCTGATTTAAGCTACACTTTGTTTTCCAAGCACACTTTCCCATACGCTTACCTTGTTTTGACTTGTCTCTACTCACATTGTATTGATTTTAAGATTAAAATTTTGTAGAAATTTTTTGGAAGAAAATCTATTTTTATGTGAATAGTTTTGCTTCACCATACCTTTGAATAATATGCTATATTCAAAGTTCTCAAAGAATAAATTGCTAGTCAAGAGTACCATGCTCACTAAATTTATCTTTTTAGAAATTAAGGAAAAATACAGTCTTTCTTAGACACACAAAACTGGGAGAATTCATCAGAATGGCCTTACAAGATATGCTCAGGGGACTTCTGCAGTCTAAGTCCTTATTACCTATCATTAATAACATTTAATATAAATATACTAAATTTCCCAATCAACCAAGATTTACACTAGCTGAACAGATAATTATAGAAAGCTTAATACTATGTTTCCTACAAGAAACACACTTCACTGGTAAGAAAACACATAGACTGAATGTGAAAGTATAGAAAATGATATAACATACACACAAAAGAATAAGCAAAAGTTATACTTACATCAGATAAAATAGACTTATTGTCAAAAACTGTATAAAGAGACAATGTCACAATATAATGATAAAGGGATCAATTAATCAAGTTTGCTATATACACACCCAACACTGGAGCACACAGTTATATAAAGTAAACATTTTTTAGAAGTAATGGAAGAGACAGACTCCAACAGAATCATAGTGACTGCAAAATCTCATTTTCTTTAGTGGAATCATCTAGATGAAAAGTCAATACAGAAACAGAAGAGTCAAACTTTACTATATCCAAATGCACCTACCAGGTGTCAACAAATTATTTTATTCAATAATTACCTGGAGAATGTACATTCTTCTCATCATCATACGGAACATGAAAAGGAATATAAAAGGAAATTCAACATACCAAACGTATGGAATAAAACAAAAGCAGTAGCAAGAAGTAAGTTTATAGAATTAAATAGCGGCTAATAAAGAGGGAAAGAAGAAGGAAAAGGAAAGAAGGAAGGGAGAGAGGGAGAAAAATTGCTTTTAAATAAATAACCTACCGATATAATTCAAGGATCAAGTATGTTAAGAATAAACTAAACCCAAAATTACTGGAAGGAAAAAGATCAAATCAGTAATAAACCAAATAGTTTAAAAAGCAAAAGCAAAGCATTAACAAAGAGAAGTGTTGAGTTTTTAAGAAAATAAATAAAATCTATAAACATTTAGGTAGACCAAATAAGAAACAAAGAGAAAAGAACCAAAGAAGTAAAATCAGAGATGAAAATGAAGACATATAACAAAAATCACAAGAATACATCAACATTTAGGAATTATTAGGAACAACTATATCCCAAAAATTTAGAAAACCTATAAAAATGAATGAATTTCTGACATAAATTACCAAAATTGAATCATGAATATATAGAAAACATACTAATTAAGAGTAATAAAGTTGGATCTGCAATAACAAATCTCCCAACAAAGAAAACCTTAAGATCCATGATGAGTTCCCTGCTGAGATTTCCAAATGTTTTAACAATAACTAAAACCAATTCTTCTCAAATTATTGCAAAAAGTTGAAAGGACTGAAATCCTTCCAAACTGACCACATGATACCAGTCTTACCCTGACCCTAAACCCGGCAAGGGCATGACAACTGAGACCACAGATCAATATTCCTCATGTATGTAGCTGCAAAAATTCTCACAAGAATAACAGTAAAACAAATCCAATCATATCAAAAGATTATATGTCACATTAGGTGGGATTTATTCCAGAAGTGCAAGAATGTTTACAAATACACAACTCAATCAATGTAATGCAGCGCATCAACAGAAGGAAGGATAAAAGATAAAACTGTTCAGGATTGAAACCTCAAAAAAACAGAAATAAAAGAATATATCACAACACAGTATAGGCTATGTACGACAGACTCGGTGCCAACATCATACAGAATGGGAGAAGAGAAAATCATGTCCTCTAAGATCTGCAAAAAGTCAAAAATTTGTTCTTTTATCAGTTTTATGCACTTGTACTGGAAGTCTTAGCAGAAGCAATAAGATAAAGCACACAAAAGTAGGAAAAAGTGGGTCTTAACTTACATGTTTGTAGATGACATTATTTTACCTATAAAAAAAATCTAAGAAATTCACCAAAAACTGTTGCATAATGTAGAAAACAGTGGCCTTTTGTGCACTAATAATAATTTTATACACTAAAAATATCCAATAAAAAGGAAATAAAGACAGCAATTTTAAACTAACAAGACAATCTAAGAATAAATTTAGCAAAAGAAGTAAAAATCTTTATAATGAAAATTATAATACACTGATACAAAATTAGAGTACACAGAAAAATAAGAAGACATCCTCGGTTCATGGACCTAAAGAATTTGTATTGTTACAATATCCATACTCCTTATTGTACATTCTCATAATTGGGACAAAATTCCTAACATCTACAACTTAAAAGAGTTTAAATGTGGGTTACAGTTTCGTACGTAGCAGTTAGTGCATGAGGAGATGGCTCCAAGGCAGAAATGGCACAGTGGAGGAAAACTGCTCAAGTCACAGGAGCTAGAAAACAGCAAGGGAACAACGCCAGAGAGGATAGGCCTGGGGTCACATATAGCACAAGGTTACACCTCTATGTCCCATTCAGATACTCCCAGAAGTGCTCTTTACATAGCCCCTAGACAGTGCTCCAGCCAATCAAGCTGGCAATGCAGTGTAGCCATCACAATCCCAAAGTGATATAGATCCAATGTAGCTACCCCTCAGAATACTAAAGCACTCTTCACAGAACAAGAATGAAATAATCCTAAAATTCAGAGGGAAACAAAAGAAAACTCTGAAGAACAAAAGAAATCTTTGGTAATTTCAAAATGAAGCAAAAAAAAAAAAAAACCTACAACTCTGTCTGTCTTCATACACAAAAACAAAGTAAAACTGAATATTAGACCTGAATCCATGCATACACTACAAGCAGTCACTAGAAGCAGACACTAGAAGCAGGACATTGATTGTTTGGATAATTTATCCAAACAAATAATTTTCTGCATCAATGGCAAAAGGAGGCAAGTGGGATTATGTCAAATTAAGCAGCTTCTGCAAAGAAAAGAAAATAATCAACAAAGCATAGAGACAATAAGTAGAATAGTAAAAAATTTTTGCAGCTATTATCCGATGAAACAATATCCAGAATATATAAGGAACACAAAAACTCTAGCAGCAAAAAAATAATTATTTGCAATTAAAAATAGGCAAATGACCTGAGAAGGCATTTCTCAGAAGATACACAAACTGTCAAATAGTATATGAAAATGTTCCTCAACATCACTTGTCACCATGAAAATTCTAGTCAAAACCATGAAGAGATCCCATCGCACACAAATTTCAATGACTACATTCAAAAAGACAAAAATTTACAATGCATAAGAAGGAGAACTATTGTATTCAGTTGACAAGAAGGTAAGTTAGTATAACCAATATGGAAAACAGTATGACAGTTGCATAAAAATGAAAAAGAGAACTTCTGTGTGGTCTAATGATCCCCCACCCCACCATGAGGTCTATTTCTATGTGAAGTGAAATCAATATATCAATATGTATTACAGCACCACTCACAATAGCTAAGACTCATAATCTACCCAGGCTTCTGTTACTAGATTCATTGATAAAATGTGAAAATATAGGATATATAGAGATCATGGAGTATTATTTAGACATTTTATTGAGACATAAATAAGGACAAAAAGCTGCCATTTGCAGCAACATGAATGGACTAGCAAGACATTAGGTTTATTGAAATAAACCAGATGGCAAATGATTCCCTCGTGGTCTCACTCATATGGAAGCTGAAAAAGTTGATTTCATAAAAGTATAGCATAGGAGATGGATTCTGCAGATTATTAGGGTAGGGCAGTAGGAAGAGAGTGGCAAGTGTCAAAATACAGTTAAAAAGAATGTTTCAATGTTCTGTCATAGTAGGATGACTATAGTTCAAAGCAATCATCAATGATCTGTCCTGCTGCTCCCTCTCCAGAAATTCACCCAGTCAGCAAATATTTCCTTACAATAGCTAAGCTCCAGTCCTCCTTTGCCCATACTTTCACTACCAACCAGGGCGCACATGTGTGTGTGTGTGTCTGTGTATGTATATGCCTTTTCCAACAGCCTGCAGGTTACTTGAAAGAAGGGACTTAGTTTCCAGTCTCTGTAATCTTGGGCCTTGTATAGAACTTGGAAAATAGTAGATAGTGAACAAACACTTATTGAATGAATTATATATGATTATTAATAGCAAGACAACAGTCACTTTGTTAATCTTGAGCAGTAGATTCTGATCATTTCTTTTCTGGAAGCAAAATTGTAAATATGAATATGTGGGGACAATATCAGGATTTTCATGGATAGCTCCGTGGCTTCCTCATCAAAAGGAATCATGGCTCCCTTTCTTTTTCCATCCATATTATACCCTCTGCTATCCTCATCTTCCAATGTGGGACTTTACTCAGAGAACAAATGATGCCTGAGTTTCTTTACTTCATTCTGAAGAACCATCTGTGTATAATCAAGCCTTTTACAGAAAAATGGGTTGAGCTGCAAAGAGTGACATACATAGGGTGGTAAGATCTTACTACCCCCCCGCCAAAGTGCATCTATGTTCTAACCTCAGGGACCTGGGAATGTTATTTTATTTGGAAAAAAAAATCTTTTTTGAATGAAATCGAGGTTGGGCACTAAATATTATGACAAGTGCTTTTATGAGAAAAAATTGGAGAGAGATTAGACCTAAAAACAAAGAGGACAAGCAATATAAAGATGGAGGCAGAAACTGGAGTGACATTCACAAACCAAAGGAGATCTGAAGCCCCAAAAGGTAAAAATATAGAATGGATTTTCACCTAGGTCCTCCAGGTGCCCAGCCCTGCAGCGTGGCCCTGCAGGCCTCATGGTCTCTGATCCTGCTTTATTCTGAAAAGCAGGTTCTTCTTGTTTGAAGCCATTGACTTTGTGTAATGTCTTGGGGTTTCTACAGGAATATTATCCATATGGAAAAGACAAGCAAGCCATCAATGATCTGTGAAACCAATTTCCCTGCATTTTCTCAGAGTGCTTTGTCTCCCTGTTTTTTTCCTCTATTTCCTATGGTTCTCTATGACCTAATTTCCACTTCTTAGGTAGTATAACATAATTTCAGTTTGAAGTTGTTTCTGACATAATTGGTTTTGTATCCTAGAACTACTTTAGCCATCATTTCTGGCTTAAGTACCATCTCGAGCTATAAACTATTTCATTCTTCTTCTTTTTTTATCGGTACCGGGGATTGAACTCACGACTGTGTGCTTGCAAGGCAGGCACTTACGCCGTTGAGCTAAATTCCCAGCCCCCAAACTCATTTCATTCTTTTCCAATCAAAATTATAAAAGGGTGGGGCCAGGGATATAGCTCAGTGGCACAAGAGCCTGCCTGGCAAGTGCCAGGTACTGAGTTTGACTCTCGATACCAAAAAAGAAAGAAGGAAGGAATGAACGAATGAACAAAAGAAAGAGAAAGAGAGAGAGATAAAATTATAAAAAGGTGGAAATATCTGGCCCAACATATCATAAGTTGCTTTGCCCTTGTTTCTCCAGTCGCATGAGCTAGAGTTTGAATCTTGTGATACAAATATTCGTCAAGGATATTGACGAATGCGGATTCGTCAAGGATCTCAAATATATGTAATTCCCCTTAAATATGATTGTGGATGTAACTCTGTATGACAAACATCGATTTTGGTTCTTCTGCTGAGAAAGTTACAGGTATGCTGAGGGAGGAATTAGCTGTCATGGGCACCAAGACTTTATAATATCTTTACCTTAGAATTGCTAAAGCAGTGATTCTGTAGTATTATGCATTTGTGATATTATTTTCATAGACTACCAAACAAGTATTTTCCATATGTAAATCTGCAGTAACTTTTTTGAACTGGGCTTTAAACCCAGGGCATTTGCACTGAACTGTGTATCTAAGCCCTTTTTAAACAATATTATTAGGTTTTTTATTTTTTATTTCTATTTTTATTTGGAGACAAGGTCTCATTAAATTGTTCAGATGAACTCAAATTTGTGACTGTCCCGCATCAGGCGCCCTTAGTGCTAGGATTACAGGCCTGAACCACCGTGTCTAGCTCCTTCCTGTACTTCTGACAGTATAACAACAGTGCTTTGTCTCATCTCTTCTGAAGACGTTTAATTGTCCATTAGAAAATGGACATGCCTGGTAAATTTACAAACAGACTTGCATGTTTATACACGGAGGCTCAAAGTTATTGTGAAAGTAGAGTCACTTACCATCTATTACTAGCTACATTTAACCATGACTTCACGTTATGTTTTCATGAGGTCATTTAATTAGACTACACAAGCAGCAAATATATCTGTACCAGAAAAGGACAAGAAATACCAAGACTCTTCCTTTCCTGAGATATCCAATATAAAATTACATTCAGATGCAGGAAGTTATAAAAATACTTTGGGGAATTTCCTGAAGGTGGTTATGGAAAAACAATTTTAATTTAAAAAGCAGCAACATTTGGCATAGGAGGAGCCAAGGACCAGAATACAGTGCTGTGCACAAAAGCACATGAGCAGATAAACATAGGCCGTGACAAAGACCATTGTGCTACCTTCCTGCTCCATCTGTTCCTACTCAAAGGTAATTAGAAATGTATCTCACAAAGGACACCAGTAGGCAGTGAACAAAGACACTGAAACAACAACAGGAAATAAAGACACTGAAACAGCAATGAAAAATTTAAGAGTGTTTGAAGTTTAACTGCCCCAATATTTTGATCACATTCCCAAACTTGTACATTTAATCCTGAGTTTTTGAGGTTTAATCATGCTTCCTAGTGATTTCATATATTGCTATTTAACTTTGTAATACATAAGTTGTTTTATAAGATAAATTATAAGTGCTATAGCAAATTACATTTTTAATCTATCAATACAAGAGTGCGTGATTTGAATATGCCCAAATGGCCATGGTATTTTTTAAATAAATACACTTAGATTTCTCTCAGAAAAATATTAACTTTTTTCCTTCTATATTTTTCCTGCTATAGCAAGAGATTATTCAACTTGCTCTTTTTTTTCTTTTTTCTTTTTTTTATTTTCTCTCATGAGTGTGCTGTGAGTTAACTGTTGAGCAGGTAGTCTGGTTCTGAGGTTGAACAGTGCTTTGGGGTAGTAGTTCTGCAGCCCCCAGGGCTGACATGTGCTCTCTGAGCCCCAGAACTTCAGAACTCACAGCAGCTGACCTGGCCTCCTGGCTTCCCTGGGGAGGAAATGGAACTGAACACCCCAGGAGTTTCCCTGTGGACACCTGAACACTCTCAAGTTTGAAACCAAGAACTGAGGACTCCCCTGGAACTCCCATGAGAGTTTTGTCTCACATCTGCTTTTCTGCCTGAAAAAAGAAAAATTCCATCGGATGGTCTGTACTTAGAAGACCAACTTGAGGGAAGATATTTTTGTTTTTGTTTTTATTTTATTTTGGTTTAACAAC
This sequence comes from Dolichotis patagonum, assembly GCA_004027295.1. Classification (NCBI taxonomy): domain Eukaryota; kingdom Metazoa; phylum Chordata; class Mammalia; order Rodentia; family Caviidae; genus Dolichotis; species Dolichotis patagonum. The sequence goes on from PVJX010000095.1 coordinate 146,704, forward strand.
TCTAATTTTATGAAACTCATGTCTTTATGCTAGATTTAAATTTAGAAGATTGAATACTGGTCCATCTGGGTGTTAGGATTTTTATGTTCCTTTAAGCTAAAGTTGACTTCAATTTGACTTTGCAGCAGAAATCTATGGAAGCATTTAATGTCCCACTATATTATTAAATCTATTGTGTAACTGAAAACCCAATAGGAACATCTGAGAATCAAGCTTAATTACAAGACAAGCTTTAAGTTTGTTGCCACTGGCATCAGGGAACCAGTTTTATGGTGCTGCTGGAGTCCAAGAGGATAATGTGAAAAGAAAGGATGCCTTGGTGGTGACACACGCTTCTGTGTGTGTTTTATGGCTCTCAATACAACTACTTGGTTACTTGGGGGCAGTTACACTACTTTTGCCTAACAACCATTTTCCTTGTGTTAATGAAGTATGCAGCTGCTTAAACATTTCTTCAACAGTGAAAGATAAATGCTTGAGGTAGATTATAGTTTAGATAAATGTAGACAGGGTGGAGTGAGTGAGGAAAGAGAGTGACTGTACTAAACCACTCCTTGGACACGCATTTGGAAGCTAGAACTTAGTCAGCTACAGGAGATTATCTCTAACTGCACTATGGCAGAGCAGCGCTCAAAGGAAACACGGAGGTTGAAAGCACTGGACAGCAGGACAGGATCTAGTGTGTTAACTTTTCTCGCCTGCTATCTGCATGACCATTTAAAACTTCCAGCTTCCAAAAGGAAATTAGTTGAAGTATCTGGAAGGTTTATTTAGTTTCTAATATTCCAGTTCTAAATAAAAAAACTTATCAAATTGTCTAAAAATAAAATATTTCGTAAGGATCAATTAATTTAAAATACCAGTTTATTTTCAATAAGTACAGAGCCGTGGCTCAGACATCTTAGGCCTGAAGTCTCTTGTAAAGAAAATATTATGAGTCTGAATGTGACAGCATTTTTATTTTATTATATAATCATGGAAAACATATACACTTGCTCATAATTTAGAAATACCCTTAAATATTTATTAACTATATCAGTATCAATATAATCTTTAAGATTATATTGATCTTATATCAATATAAGCAGGATGGGAGCAGGATGGAAAGGCAAAGCTCTAGAATTTATCCTACCAAGAGTGGGGCGTGAAAAGCACAAGAAAAAATAATGAAAGATTTTATGTAAACTACAATAGACTTTTGAGAATAAAGTAGAGTAACAACAATACAAAATAAAGTAGAAAGAGATAAGTATCCTCTAAATAGAAGCTAGAACTTATTATATAAAGGAGATAACAAAAGCCGGAAAAATAATTATGAAAGTCAAAAACAACTCTCTGAAGAGGTAATACTTTATGCTGAAACCTAAAACAACAGAAAGAACTAGCTGCACATTGCTGGGGACTAGCAGTGCACGTGGTGGGTGTGGTAAGTCCCTACAGGGAGAACAGTGTCCCCACAGTGGCCAGTGTGGCATGGGTGGTCTCTAAGACATGGAGCAGGATGGTAAGGCAAAGCTCTAGAATTTATCCTACCAACAGTGGGGTGTGAAGAGCACAAGAAAAAATAATGAAAGATTTTATGTAAACTACATAATGCTACTGCATTTGGAGAAAAAACAGCCTCTGCTCCTCTATTGGTAATAGAATAGAATGAAAAAATAGAATACAGGATAAGACTCGTGATACTTCTAGTAAAATATGATGATGGCCTGAACTACATGGGAAGACAATAGACACTAGAAATAGAAGAGTGTGAGAACATTGTGAAATTAACAAACTTGATCCTGGCTTGACTACTTAGGAAACTGGATGCTAGAAATTTCTCCTCGGTTTTGGACTTCAGTTACTGAGTATTTGTAATGTATCTGACATAGAGTAGATTGTCGATGTGGAAATATGTGGCAGAGAAAAAGATATTAATTACACTTTACAATTTTCTAAAACAATTTTTCTACAAAATTTCTTAATTGTGAAATAAGTACAAGAACGACGAGGAAACACGAGTTGCTGAAAAACAGTTTCACTGACTGCAATACTTGCGCACAGATCTGTAAGATTTCTACTAATTTGGATAGGTCAGTCATTTAATAAGAACTCACTCCCACGCTTTGCTAGCAGAACCTGCACCACTAATTCTCTTCGCTGTAAGGATTCTTTATTCTCTCTTCCACTTGCAGCTGTTCCCAGCTGGGAAGGGCGCTGTGGTTACCCTCAGCCCCAGTCCTGAGGCAGCCTGGAGGAATGGGGAGAGGCAGGAGGCCACTTAAAGACTAGTCCTAACCTGTGATTCATTTTTGTTTTAATGTCTGCTTTCATAATATGAAACTAAACTACTACTCTGAACCTAGCATATGCTGGGAAAATGAAGAAGTGGTATTTGCCATAGTGGTGTTATGAAAATTTTCAATAGATAGAAAATCTTCTAAAATTTACACTGAAAAAAATTATAGTGAGTATTTTTTCACCTACCAGTTAAATTCTGTAATTAATCTTCTAGCAAAAATGCTTTATCCATTTATCCATTCTTTTATCCATCCTCTGATTTATCTTACTTTCTGACATATTTCAAAGTAAACTGTGGACATTAGTACATACCCCAGCAGATATTACAGCATTCATAACAACAATTAGAATGCATGCTTGTTTGGGGGAAATAAAATTATATACATAAAATGTACAAATTATAAGTATATATTTACTGCATTTGCAAAACAATGTGTACATTTGTGTAACCCATCTCTTTTCAAAATAGAATATTTGCATTATTCAAGAAATACTCCTCAGACTCATTTCCATTCAGTCTCTGCTCTCGTCTCCCCAGTAACTCCTGGTACAATTTTTTTCCATTCTATAAAACTTCATATAAGTGAATTCATATTGTGTGTCTTCTTTTATGTCTGGTTTAACTTTTCCTAGTTGTTTCTTCCTGTGACACAATTTACATCTACTTACTTCTGAATCCAAGTTTCCTCTATGTTTCCTCCTAACATTTCCTTCTAACATTTTTGGAACCTTTTATAAATGCAGATACTATTGGTTTGATCAGCAAGTCATTTAAATGTATCTCAATCTGCCATTGTTGCTTTTCTTTAACATTTTTACTGTTAAATCCTAAGTGATCCACTAAAGGGCAGGAAGAACACAAAGGCTTTGATTTTTCTTTCCCTTCTTCTCCCTCCACCCCCCACCTACCCACACATACATCTGCTAAAATAGCTCACCTAAAGCAAACTTGTTTTGAAGTCCTAAGGTTCTCTCTCACAGCTGCCTTTGCACGTTGCCCAATTTGTCAGTTGATCTTACTGTGTCATTAACCTGTTGTGAATACTGGGCAGTTACTTGTCAAACATCTCTCATTTCTTTACAAGCCTATGTATGACATTTTGTTTGCAGTCGGTTGACAAATTGTCTTCTAGACTCTATGTATTTGTTTTCTATGGCTGCCATAGCAACATACCACAGGCTGTTGGTTTATACTACAGAAATATGTTTTCTCGTAGCTCTGATGGCCCAAATCCCAGAACACAGGATTTGCAGATCAGACCTCTTCTGAGGCCTCTGTCCTTGACTTGCAGATGACCAGCTGCTCTCTGTGACCTCCCACGTGTCTTTCCCTGTCTTCTCATCTCACCATGTAAGGTCATTGGTCAGACAAGATGGGATCCACCCTGACAGCCTCATTTTAACCTACAGATGCTATCAAACATAATCACATTTTGAAGTACTAGCAGTTAGGTCTTCACCCTATAAATCTGGGAGCACACTGTACAGCCCCTTGAACCATGGTTATTTTATGTTGAAGTGTTAGCAGAAAGCCCAGTCTTTGGCGAAGGTAACTTCTTATAGGTCTGTACGAATGTCAAGCTTTACAGTGCGGTGCCTCTTCTCCCTGGTTGGTGTTGACAAGATTAAAAGCCAATCTTTTCAGTTCCACATTGAAGATATCTTTTCAGTCTGAAGTGTTTCCTCTCTCACTCCTTCTCTCTCTTTCTTTTTGCACTACTGGAGATTGAGCCCAGGGCCCTTGCACTGAATTACCTCTCCAATCCCTTTTTATCTATCATTGTATTTTAATTTTTAAATTTTATTTGTACGTTTGAAGTTCATGTAGTTCACAGTTGTCTTGGAAAATAGTTATATATTCATATTAAAGCATTTTTTTTCTTTTATAAAAATATCCTTTCACTTATCCTTCCCTTCCTCCTTCCTCCTCCAGTGTGTCTATCCCATTTTCACTTTTTGTGTTAGCCCATGTTACAGCACATAATAGTTACATTAATTGGATGTGTTAAGTTCCAGTGCATGGCATATCTTTATTCTCCTTATTTCCCCTTCCCCTTCTCCTTGCCCCCCACCCTTGTTCTACTTGAACCACTTCCCATTGTAAGAAATCTGCCCTTTTGTCCCCTTGTATCTTTCCTTTATCACATTCTTTGTTTGTACTTTGCCTTGGTCAAATGCATAGTACCATACTGTACTAAAACTTATATGCCAGGTTCATTCAACGTTACATTTTCCAGTTGCATCCCATTTTCCTACAAATGTCTCAAATTTATCATTCTTTGTAGCTGAGTAGTATTCCATTATATACAAATACCACATTTTCTTTATCTAATCATCTCTTAATGGGTATGCTGTCTGCTTCCAGGATTTAACTATTATGAATTGTACCACTATAAACACTGACATGCATATACCGCAGGAGTACAATGTCTTAAAGTATATGAGCCATTATGATTTTTTTAATATGAAGGAGCCAAAGTTCTCTTGCTTTTTTTTTTAACAAGACTAATATTCAGTAATCCAGTACCACTTGTATTATAGACTTCTTTCTCCAAGCAGGAAACTAAAGTCTTTCATGATACATTGCTTGCCTTGAATTGTGCTACCATTTAAAAATATTTTCCAATCTCTTTGCTTAATAGTGTGTTTGTTTTAAGAGAACTTTAAAACGGATTTTGCTTGGTGTCAGTTCTCTAAAACCTGACTCATCCTTCCACAAAGCCAGTCATAATAGCTCCGCTCATTCTAGCCCCGTTGCTGATTGTCTTCTCGTAGACAGACTGTTTACGGTACAGAGTACAACAACAACTTTACTGACGATTCAGAGATTCAGGGAAATGATGACTTAGTTTTGATTCACATGGTGTATCAAAGTGTAGTGTTGCTTTCTGGCCACGGTTAGTATTTCAATTCTTACTGCATTTTGACAGATGCCCTGTCTTTAACAAATCTGAGGAATCTATTCATATCTAAGGAAGCCTCTCTTGATGCCCTATCTTGTAGACTCCTCCCTGGGGCTTCGATCACAGATGTTCCCCTCCTTACTCATCCAAGATTTCTCTTTCCTGCCCCACACAACTCCCTTAACATGAACTGTTAGAAACCATAAGTCTATTCATCTTTCTTTGTGCTTTAGTTAGAGTCACCAGAATAGTTTACTTGCTGGACAAAAGAATTTGAACTTTATTAGGTGCTTTAAATTTTAAAATCTCTTTCACTTTATGCATGGTTATATTTATAACATTTCACAGTCTGATAACTTTTTTTGGAAATTTTAAAGATCTTCCAATATCACGGAGACTCTCTTGAAAGAATAATAAGCAACATCTGTAATATCACTTTATGTGTCCTGAAGTTTACTGATCTATATGGTGGTTGAAAAGTGTCCGAAAGGAGAGGTGAAGAGCATATTCTCAAAGACACACACTAAGTGAGGCCAACTTTTTTCAAATTAAACTTTTCCCAACATGCTATTTGAGGTCCTGAGAAAAAAGCATACTAGTAAGTAGATGGATACTGAATTCTGCTGTTTATTAGCTATTCAGAATTGTCACCGAGAACATTCTGGGTTATTCTGCAGTAATAGAAACCCTGAAAATCATAATGGCCTCACTCACACCATGAAATTAACTATGGCTCAACCACTATTTTACTTTGCATTTCCATCAGTCTGGGTTCAGGCTGGTGGAATAGCCTACATTTGGAACATGGAGAGTCATTAAGGGAAAAGGGAAAAAAGGCAAGAATATCCATACTCAGTCAGTGGACACTTTTTACTGGTCATGTAACACATAACTTCTGTTCATATTTAAATAGCCACCACTGATTTCATTATGGCAGGCTGCATAATTTTGTAGTGACGAAATTTAGAAATCAGTCTTGGCCAAATGTAAACCTACCAAATAAATATTACCTTAGGAAAAACGTGTATTCTATGTGTGTCAGTTTGCTAGTTTATAAACTTATAATGAATATAGTAACTTCATAAATTTATGTAAAGTAACAGAGATATTAGATGCAAAACACAGCACAGCACCCGGCACCTAACTTATTGTTTAGCAATTTTTTTTTCAGTGTTTTGAGACACAGTTTCACTATGCAGATCAGGCTGCCCTTGACTCACTTTGTAGCGCACACTAGCCTTGAACTCACAGCGATCCTCCTGACTCAGCCTCCTGACTGCTAGGGTTATGGGCTAGTAAATGTTATTTTATTTTATATTTATTTATTTATTCATTTATTTTTGCCTTTTTGCAGCAGGATCTCACTATGCAGTTCAGGCTGTTATTGAACTTACTTTGCAGCCCAGCTGGCTTCTAACTTGCAGAAATTCTCCTACCTCAGGCTCCTGAATGCTGGGATTGCCAGTATGCACCGCCAGACCTGGTTGTAAATGTTATTGTAAAAACTAAAAATAAAAAAAAGAACTTTTATTATCGAATACAAAAGCAATAGACTAATTGGTATCCACAATACCTGAAGTGGTAGAGCAACTGGAGATAGCTGGTGTGGCTACTGTAGACAGACGGTGATGTTTGGCATCCTCCATGTGGAATACGTAGGAAGTGAAATATCCAAGATGACTTTTTCATTCACATGCCCAGTAGCAGGTCTGGGTGGATGTAATCTCTGGGACCTGGTTCACACGACTCTCTCATTGTAAGTGGTCAAGTCAAAGTGGCTTATATTTTCTGCAGCAGCTGACTTGCCCCAGAGCACACACTATGAAAAAGTGTGTCCCAGCAGGCTCAGATAGAAGTTGCAGGGCATGGCAGAACATGCCTGTCATCCTAGAACTGGGGAGGCAGAGGCAAGACGATTGCTGTGAGTTCAAGGCCAGCCTGGGCTACATAGTGAGTTCAAGGCCAACCTGAACTGCATAGCAAGACCTCGTCTTCAAAGAAAAAGAAACAAAAACAAACAAACAAAAAAGGAAGTTACAGTGCTTCATATGGCACAATTTGAGGTCTAGAGAATCACTTTCCCTGTACTTTGGGCATATCACTAAAGCCAGCAGTGTTCCTAGGTGTTTACCAGAGGAAGTTAGCTGAAGAACACATGTGAGTATTACCAGAAGAAAATCTATGTGTGCCGTGACTTATTTATTTTTTGTTTTGTATCTCCCACCTAGCTAATGAAGCTAAACACCTTTCATATATTTTCATGCATTTGTCTTCCTTAGTCCTGTATCTGTGAAAATTGTTTTTCCACTTCAAATTTTTTTATTTTGAGTTTTGAGAGGTTCTTAACAATACATTTTAAGTCCTGTGTCAACTACATGGTTTATAATTCTTTTTCTTTCTACTTATAGTTTCTTTTAAAATTCTTTTTATAAGGCTTTTGGAGAGCAAAGGTAGTTTTCAATCTTGGTGAAACTCCAATTTTTTAAGACTTTTCTTTATAGATCATGAATGGGTATTATATCTTTAAAAACTTTTCTTAACTAGAGGATACAAATATTTTTCCTATGTTTCCTTCAAAGCATTTTAAGGTTGTACATTATAAAGTTAAGTCTTTGAACCACTTTAATTTTGTATAAAATATGAAGCATAAGTTATAGATAGCTTTGTGCATGTGAACATTCAATAGTTATGATTTGTTGAAAATTATCATTTTCCCATTGAATTGCCTTTGTACATCTGTCAAAAATCAATTAACCACATTGCATATATTTTCAGACTCTTCTATACCATTGATCTGTGTCTCTCTCATTCTTATTATCACACTACTTTGAGACTGTAGATTTATAATAAATTTTCAAATCAATTATCTTGAATTTTCTAAAATTACAAAATTGTTCCATATAAATTTTAAAATTAATTTATTTTAAAAATGCAGAAGAAATATTATTATGATTTGAAGTGTCCTACAGATATACACCAGTTGTGAAAGAGTTGGTAACTGTATTGCATGCTCTAACTCATGAACAAGCCCTATGTGTCTCTCATTTATCTATGAGCTTTCGTTTTTAAATCAGAATTTTGTGCTTTATTGTACATACAATCTACTTGTTTTGTGAGATTTATTCATTTAGACATTTTACCATGCAGAAATATCATAGAACATATATTTATCAGAAATACTAAGTTCACTGAAAGTAGTATAAAGAAGCTGAGCATGGAGACATACACCTATAATCCCAGCACTTGGGAGGCTGAGGCAGGAGGATCACTGCAAGTCCAAGATGACAGCCTGGGCTACATAATGAGTTCAAGACCAGCATGAACTACATAGCAAGACCTGTCTTAAGAAAACCAAAAAAATGTAGTGTGAAGAAATATGGTTGGTTTTTGTGTGTTGACAGTGTATAGTGAGAATTTAAACTCACTTATCTAGGAAAATTTTGTAGATTTCTTGGGATTTTCTATGTAGACCATCATGTTAACTGAAAATAGATATAACTTCACTCTTTCCGTCCCTATATGTTTGTCAGTTTTTTTCTTTGCACTATTATATTGGCTTACCCTTCTTTTTGAATAGTCACGGAGTGAGGGGAAAGTTTACTTGTTTAGGTTTATTTTTTATTTATTTTGATTTTCTAAAACTCCTGCATATTGAATTCGGCCAAATACATTTCTGTATGATGAAATATAGTAACCATGTGTTTTACATTGTTATTAGTATGGTAGGTTACCTTTTTCCAATGTTCAGCTAGGTTTACAATTCAGTATGGGGTTCACTTGACAGTTACATATTTTTCACATGTAAGTAGAATTTATTTGCTAATATTCATTGAGGATTTTTGTGTCTGTATTCATGATGGAAATTGGTTTATAGAATTTCTATAATAGATTTTCTTATCAAAGTAATTATGTCACCATGAAAAGAATTTGAAAGTATTCTCTCTGTAAGTTCCTAGTAAATAGTGTATAGTATTGGTATAATTTTTTTTTCTCAAAAAGTTGGGTAAAATTTATTTTGAGCTAATGTAGGTTTCAAGATCTCCTCTCCTTTGGTTTAGAAGATTTTAAACTACAAATTCAATTTCTGAAATAGAGATAGATCTATTCTGGTCATTTACTTTAGTAAGTTTTGTTATCTATGGCTTTCAAAAAGTTGATCTAGTTTCTCTACTTTGTTGAACTATAGTCTCAGAGTTGTTATTAGTATTCCTTTATTAATGCATGTAGAAATGCCTTCTTTCATTGCTGATAGCATTAATTTTGCCTTTTCTCCTTATTTGGTCATTTCAGCTAAAAGTTTATCAGTTTTATTGCTCTTTTATAAGAAATAACTTTTGTTTCATTGTTTCCCTCTGTTTTGTCCTGTTTCTTATTCGGTTGATTTCTGATCTTACCATTATTTCTCCCTTAATATTGCTCCTTATTTTCTAGTTTCCTAACGTGGAAACTTAGATTGATGATTTGAGATTTTTCTTAGTTTCTAATATAGGCATTTGGCACTATAAATTTCCTTCTGAATCCTGATTTAGATATATATATCATATATTTTGATACATTTATTTATATTAATTCCAGGTCAAAATATTTCTAATTACCTTTGAGTCTTCCTTTTTAATCTCACAGTTATTTAGAATATCTTTTTAAGTTTGCACTTGTTGAAGGATTTTCCAGGTACTTTTATTTTGTTGCCCTATTGTTTAAATACAGTATTGTAAGATAGTATCATTTCTATGAATTCACCTCTTAAAATGTTAGCTTTTAGTTTTAAGATCAGGACCTGGTCTATCTTGGTTCATATTTTATGGATCCTCAAAAAGAAAATATTCTGTACCATACCTGCTACTACAAGAGAATCATTAAAGTCTTCATAGCCACAACTATAGGTTTATTTATATTTATTTCAATACTATTGGTTTTTGATTCATGTAATATGAAGTTTTTTTTATTTGAAACATAGATGCATTTGGAATGCAGACATATATTTAGAATTGTTACATCTCTTTTATGAATTGATCTTTTTCTACTAATGTAAATGTCCATCTTTACTCTTCACAATCTTTGTTGCTCAGAAGCCTCCTGTGATGAATACATCTTTGCTAGTTTCTTCTTGACTGGCATTTGAATTACATATACTACTTTATCCCTTTATCTGTACCCTATGTAGTCTTCTTAATTCAATGATTTTTTAAAAATTTTAATAGACTGGTTAGAGTCTCTCCCTACTTTGACTCACTTGCTGTGGACTGTGGGTTCAAGGTCAGTTCACTAACCAAATTTTTGCAATGTGATTACATCTACTCTACCTTACAGGAACTGTCACTTCTTAAAGACTCTGATAAGTGATTTAGGATCAGATCCCTGACTGGAGGGTGGACTCCTTCACACATTATCAGGCTGCTCATCTCTCTTCTCAATTTCTCCAGCACTCTATCTCATGAGGTCCTCCTTCTGATCTTCCAACCAGAGAGGCAAGCCTGTAACACATCCGCTCAGCTACACATTTGTTACTACTGGCTAACCCTCCAGGGCCAACTGGCAAGAGGAGAAAGAGAAAAAATAACAATTGAGAGTCTCGCCATGTTTTCTCTGTCAGAGCCAAAGGGAAGAACTCCCTTCCTTTAGAGCTTTTTGTGTTTGCCAGCAGCTGATACCATCATTGCCCTTCTGCCTCCCCAGATGCTGAGAATTGGAGTTTTCCAGGGATTCCAAACAGAGTAGAAAGAAACGAACAAAACATAATGAAACAGAAAATAAAGAGTTTCTCCACTTTCTCTGGGCTAAAGGCTCATTTTGTCACATGTCAGACAATAGAGATGTATTTTTGAATCTCTTACTGTTCTTCACAGTTCCACATTTAGACTCATTTCCAAGCAGGAAATAGAGGAACAAAAACACCGAATCAAAATAAGGAAGTCATCATAGGATCATTCATACTTTGTATTCTTGTTTCCTTTCATAGCCTGCTGCTACTAGACGTTCAGAGTCTTCAGACAGCTACTCCAAGCATTCTGTTCAGATCTGTCGTTACAGTCAATGGGTGGCATGAGATTGAGTCTGCTTACTTCATTTTATCTTGAACTAAAAAACATAATTTTAAAACCAATTTACAAATGTAAAACTCTGCTTCCTCTTACAAGTTTTTATCTTGTTTCAATATTTTTAATTCTAAATACAAAGTTGTTTTTAAGTTATATTCTTACAACATAAGTTTGCTTTTCTGTTATTTTGATGAAATATTTCACAAATTTGAATATCTACTTATTCAGATTTCTTAACTATGTATTTGAACCTGTGCGTCATATTTGCATTTAAAATATGCATTTATATGTAAGAGAGAAGACTGGAGTCAGTTTTATGATTACACATTTTAGAGATATATTTGTATTTTTGAAAATCATTTTTACGTACATTTTAATGGCAGTTACAGTCAATTCATACTGCAAATATGGATTCAGATGCATATATAAACTCAGGTAGATGTTTGCAATAAGCATTGATAGTTGAGAACAGGAAAGAGCAGAAGAATACTAGCCTATCAGAAAGCACACAGATTCTATAGAGTCCACCAAATAAATGTATGCACACTTCAGCAGTGTGCTGATGGGAGAATATTGAGTAAAATTACTGGTAGTATAAAGAGCAGGGATTTATAACAATGGCAGAAAAAATCACGCATCTATTTTCCTAAACACAAGTTAGTTTTTCTTTCATCTCATATCCTCATTTGACCTCTAAAATATTCTTTATTTGGTCTGAGACAACACAAGATGTAAATGAAACATAATAGTAGAAAACTTTGTGTTTAATCACCCCTTGTTCAACTTCCCTGTGTTGTGACAGTGAGATGGGGCAGAATCTGTCCATGATGCAGTATGTCCCAAATGGTAATAATTTAATGCTTAGTATACTGTTCTCTCTCTCTCTCTTTCTCTCTCCCACAAACACACATGCCTGCTCCCTTGTTCTCATACTGGAGCTCATAGCATAGTACGTGTTGCTTTGTGTGACTGAAATCAAACAAAACCCAAACAATGTTTGGACTACGATGACAACAGAGAATACCTCACAGTTTCTGGGAAGCTTTGGCAGCTGTCTTTAATTTCAAGTGTTTGCTTTGCTACTTTGTATCACGTTAGCAGCTTTGAGGGCCTCAAAATGTGTGCCTTAGCGCACTCTAAAAAGTTCCACGAATTCTATATGTTTCTGAACATACGAAATGAGTGATACCCAGGCCAGGGCTGTGCCATTTGAAAAACTTAGATTCTAGATTTTCTCACGTGCCCTTGGGCGATAAATGGCAATAGCAAGCCTGTGCTGCTCATCTTTTTAAAAATTAATTATTGCAGAAGTCGTAGTTTCAAATAGGAATAGTCTATGTTTTATGTGTGATCATCTTTTCTTTAGTAGAGGAAAAATATCTGGTGTGAAAGAAAGGGTCATCTTTCACACACAAGTTTAACCTAATTGAACCCTCTGAGCAATTTTATGATCTCCGTACTGTTAACCATACAGTATCCATGGCACAGTCTGATTCAGAATGATTAAGCAGCTTGCAGGAAACCTAGCGGGGAGCCTGGATTAGAACACAGGGACTCTGAAACCCAGTTCAGGGCTTCCCTACCAAGGGCTTCTCAGACCGTTAGCTACCTGTTGTGGGGAACAAGGAATGGAGAAAACAGAGCTAGTTTTCCAGGTGCAGAGGGGACCAGGAGGAGACCTGGCTAAAGGCCTCTGTGACTGGCCCACTTTGATCAGTCAGACAGGGCAGGGGGAGGGGCAGGGCACATCTCACGGAGCATCAACTGCGGGGGGGATGGGTGGAGAAGGGATAAATTAGTAAGGCACCAGATTCTCTCTATTCAGAGGTCTGTATTTGACAGCCATGCTCAGCAGATGCTATCTTGCTTCAGGAATGCTGGCTTATCAGCACTGCCCATAGCCAGGGGCGTGTGGCCTTCTGTGTCCTTCCCTCTTCCAGAGGCAAGATAACCCCAGACTGCCAGACCTGAGTTAATGTAGCCTGGTCCTCAATACTTCCTTGTTCAGGCCTCTCCATGTCCTCCTGTTTTTGCTTTGTTTTTTGTTTTGTTTTGTTTTGCTTTGTTTGAAATAGTCTTGCCATATAGTTCAAGCTCACTTGCACTCACTATGTAACACATTCTGATCTCAAACTTGAGGTGATTCTCCTGCCTCAGCTTCCTGAGTGCTGGGATTACAGGTGTGTGACACCATACCTGGTTTTCTTTGTCTCTCACTGAATTCATGCACATGATTTGGAAATTGATGTGTAGGGAATACCTTTGCTTAAGAAATAATTAATGAGTGCAAGCAGTGCAAGGGAAAATAAAAATACTACTAGAGATAGCTTCCCCAAAGTTTGTATGTAAAGTATTTGAATGTAAAAACAAAATTTCAGTGAACATTTTTGGCAGCTGATATTTTTGAAAAAACAGTAATAGTAGTCTCATCCCACAGACATCTGGAAAATGGGAAGGTACACTGGACGATCTTCTAACAGTCCTGAAAAACTCTAGATTGCTTAATTTACTTATTCATTGGTTTCCACAACTGTAAAATAAAAATTGTACAAGTTGGATGAAACATGAAAAGAACGAGTAACTCGATGGCGTTACACACAAATTCACGATAATATTGCCTGCAAGTTTAATGCGCTTGAATAATAAACTGACAACTGACAGCGTTTTATTGCCAAAATCAGTTCTAGCTGTGACAGGTGAGAGAAATAAATATATGACCAGGCCTATTGAAGGAGATTACCAGGAAGTGAGACAGGATTCACAGACATAAAGAAATAAAATTCAGTATAAGGTAATATAAAATCAAATTGTATGAAATGTCTTGCCTCCACCTAACCATGATGCTCAGTTGCCTATATTTCCCCTAATAAATAGCTGGAGTTCCATGTGCTCAATAAAGTCTCCTCTGTGTTTTCTTATTGCTTCTTCCCTTGGTCACTTTCTATCTGGACTATACACATATATCTTTGAATTTTTTAATGTTTATCTCTAGAATCTGCTTTCCCAACTAGATCATAAACCTTTCGGTCAGGAACCATATACTATTCCATCTACTACTTCTTTGTACTTCTTCCAAGCCAGGTGCTTTGTCTTGCACAGTGGATTTCCTACTGATCTCCCAGTCATCTTATAAAGGATAATTATTAATACAATATGGACTCGCAAAGCTCAGACACTATGAAGACAACGTTTCTGTGAGGTTGTTATAACCCGGGACACTGCATTCACTTGACCATGCGTTCCTGGGCACAAGGGTTATATTTTCCCCAAGTTTTTCTTGTGTTTTTGCTCTGGGGATGATGATGACTGCTACGGCAATGTTTGACCAGGAAGAGAAACAGAAAGGGAGGGAGAATGATCGCAGGGAGGAATTAACCTAGCTGGTGATGAATGGACTGAAACATGAGGAAAAGTGGGAATTTAAGGCGAGGGGACATGGCGAGCACAGCAGAGTGGCTGAGACCGGCGGCATCTGAGTGTGACACGAGGCGGAACCAGAATGTAACATCGTGATGTGTGATGTATAACGGCATTTGCTTCGTAGGTCATGCTGTAAGAGTTAGAAGAATTACTTGGAATTGGGGCTAGAGGCAATGGAGATGCTCAAGTTCTTAAGAAATGGAATTGTTTTAAGAAAACTACTTAGAAACGGTACATTTCAAGAGGAGAAAGGAAACTTTTAACCGGGAAAATCAGCCAAGAACCAGACACGACTGGGTGGTAATGAAGCTCACCTACAACAGAATCAAAATAGACAACAATTGACTGAAAAAAAGACAAAAGCAAAATAACACAAAACCAGTGAGGGTTGATTGTTCACTGAAGGCAATGATAAAATGGATAAAATCATAGTCAATAATCTCAAACCAAAAAGAGGCTGAGCTCACAAATAGTGGTGCTATAAATTAAAACAAGAAAGGATAGAAAAATAGTTGTTCTGAAAAAAGTAAAATTTAATTTTGGACCTGATGATTTTATGTAGTGATAAAGCAAAGGAGATATATTACGGATTTTTTTAAACAACAGAAAGGAAGTAGGAAGGATCTCATGTTAGAGACAAAAATCAACAGCGTTAGCTCAGTGCAGAGAATGGAGATGATATTAAGATGTTGAATGGGGCTGGGGATTTAGCTCAGCAGGCATAAATGCCTGCCTTGCAAGCACACAGTCGTGAGTTCAATCCCCGGTACTGATAAAAAAAATAAGATGTTGAATGATTATTTTCATTAAGTCACTTAGCATGTCTGGATATTTATGTGTCTTAAAACATTAAAATGGCACATTCGCTCTTGCCACAATTGCCACATTATTAGAATTCTTGCCAAGTGCCAGGTCTTACATAAGTTGTAAGTCAGAATCTGAGGCAGAGTTACACATTTTTACCTGATGCATGTAGAGATGGTTTACCTGCTTTTTCTTGGGTCTTCCAGAGGAATGTTACTATCTCATATCTACCATCAAAGAGAATAGCTAGGAGTTTAGGACAGTTGTAGATCATAGGCCCTGGTTTCAATTCCCAGCTTGAGAAGAAGGAGAAGGAGAAAGAGAAGGACAAGGAGAAGGAGAAGGAAGAAGAGAACAAAGAAAAACTAAAGAACATAGAATTCATTTTCTGAAACAAAAAGAAAAAACCAAAAATATTTGGATTGACTGAGCTTTCTTCTGCCAAAGTCTTATATTTTCTTCACTATACAATAAGAACAAGATATTCTCTACCCATTTAACAAATTTATTTTACAAGGTTCAGCAAATGCAAGAAGAGAGACCCAGAATAAGGAGAAAGAAATGGAATTGGTGCTTCATGGCAAAGTTGTATGGTCAAACAGATAGGTGAAAGAAAGGAACTTGATTAAGAAAGGAGAGAAAGCATTCAATAATAATTAAGCACATGGACTCTGGATTTAGCTAGAAGTATATTAGCCTTTAGATAAAACAGTCACTGGCTGGCAGCTATTGGAAATTTGCTGAAGTTAGTTAGCTCAGTTGCTAATTATGTCATGGACCCAATAAGGATCTACCACCTAAAGCTGTGGAAATACAGTGAAAAATAAAGCAAATAGTAGACATGAGCTACCATTATTAAAAGAAAATAGTAGTAAATCTACCTTAACCAGCATGAGGGCATCACTAATTTCTAGTTGAATGTATTAAATATAAGAACAGTAAGAGAGAGACAGAGAGAGAGAGAGGAAGAGAGAAATGGATAGGAAGAAAGAGGGACAGAGGGAACAATCAAGCAGCAAGGATAAGTGAATAAAGAACATGGGATAAAAGTGGAAGAGAATGAGAAAAACAGTATTGCAACAAAATTGAAAAGATCCATGGGTAATAAAAGAGACTAGGGAAATGATTCCTAATACTACAGTTTGAAATTTGCATGTATTGTTCCTTTGTCATCATAATAGAAGCAGAACAAAATAAAATTTAAATTGTGAGTGAAACTGAAAACAAATTCTAATGGAAAACTAATTGTAAGCAGAAGGAAAACAAGGAGGCAAGAACATTTGTATTGGGCATAGAGAAATTGACTGAATGGACTTCTGTCTCTCTCTCTTTTTTTTTCCTTACATCTATTACTATGTAAAAATACCTGTGCAAATAATGTGTGATGTAAGCCTCCTTAGTCAAATATGGTTTGGCCTTTGCGTAGTATTTTAACCAAAGTACACTTATATAATTAGGCATGGTGCTATAATACAAAGCAAAGGTTTTCTATTACACCAGGAAACTTGAATTCTATAAAACAAAGACTACATTCCAGCAAACTAGGAAACCTTTTTAATTCCTATTCATACACAGTGCAGAATGATGTAATGTCAGGTTATATATCAACCAAATCATTCTTTTAATGAATCTCTGACCCAAATGCCTGTGGAATATAGAGGTGACAGCAAGAGGAACAAACAAACCCTGTGCCGTGACTATTATACTTATATAATTTAAATAGAACAGAGAACTAAGTATAAACTTTGACGTGTCTGAACTGTGAAAGCCAATGGTGACTACAGAACTGGGGACCAGCCACCACACAACCAGCTATAAACCCACGGGGTAGATATGGGAAGATCACAAAGAGACAACAGAGGATGAGAAATGATATAAGCCTTTTACCTTCTGGATTGTCAGGGTGCCTTAGATCCCACCTCTTCCATAATCGGCCACACCCTTCCCCTTTGCCATATCAGACTGGGGAGGAGCAGTTTTTCTGGCCAAGAGGTCACCACCCTGACTTCCAAGTACTAATTATTGCACAATCCTTCATACAGAGTCCTTTCTTGGATACTTTGCTCCCATACACTCACACTTCCTTTAAGCCATCACCATAGGACACAAACCATTAACTCGCACTTCTGTTCAGATCTAAGCTCCACCAAGTACCAGCTTTAGTGCTAAGCAGTGGCCTGGTACTGAAGGAGGGTTTGATTGTTCACATGAAATGAAAGGAAGAGAATGGGAATATCCTTCTAGAATTTTCTAGCATCTCTTAATGATTTATTGAGAATGAATCTTCTACTAATGCCCTTGCCACCTTTTTTCATTTTTAAACCTGTTATACTTTTGCATGCTAGCACATTTGATATGAAGATTTTGGAGCATTTACGAAACAGTAACATGATCCAGTATCACAAAAATATGTTCAATAATAGAACCCTTTAATGGTTCTGAAAGAGACCTAATGCCCATCTGCAGAACATGGAAGCAACATAGGCTTGCAAGGAAACTAAATTTTTGGATAAATTCCACAGACTTCTTACTTAATGTCAATGAAACACTGAATGAGTGAGTAAGCAATTTCTTAGAGCCTCAGATTTATCATGTCAGAAGAGGACTATTACCACTCATTTCCCTTGGTTGTTATGAGAATTAAATAACATACAAGAGCTAAGTCTCTGTCATAAAATAGTGCTCAACACGCAGCAGCAGTTCACAGAATGAGTTTCTCCCATTTATCACAATCATTTGCACTTTTCAGATTTAAAGTGTTTTCCTACTCCCAAAAACGTTCTTGCTGATTCATCAAATGGATATAATGACCAGTAACTATCTTTCTTAATATTTTGAGAACATAATTATAGTACTTTTATATAAGGTACATATGCTTACTGTCTCATTGTAGCTATAAAAAATTGTCATTAATCACACCTACTTCAGAAAGAAAATTGCATACAAGCACTGGATACACAGTGAAGCTAGGAGCTTAAGAAGGCAAATTTTCAACTGTAGCATAATGCTCTTAAATCCTGAGATTAGAATCTGCAATTTCCATGTGGAGAATTTTTTATTTTAACTCTCAAATTATACCAGCTAATTCACATGTGTCCTTGCATAGAATCTTTGTGTTCATTTAAAATGGAAAATGTAAAAATTTTATTCGTTTTCTTCCTCCCTCAACTTCTAAATAGCAGTTGCAGCTGTCTTTCTAAGCCTATAATGCCAAGCATAAGAAAAAGATAAACCTCAAATATGGGCAGAGATTGACACAGTCATAAAACATTGCCAGACATGAGCATTGATCTTGAAGCCAACATATTTGGATAGGAATTTTATGGAATGTGTTTCAACTGTAAGTCAAAATTATAGTGGGCTATCACAGTTCCCACCAGATTTCCTAGAAATTATCTTCAGGTGAATATCTGTTGCTTTTCTCTAATTTCTGTAGGACTGTTAAATACCAATTACCCACCTTCATGTTGTACTTAAAGAATAAGTGCTTCAATAAAATCTGCCAAGACTTTTTCAAATCAAATGTAGGAGAAAACAATAGAAGGGGATTTCTTTAGGGTTTTCATGTTGATTTTAATGATTATAAACTGTGGGAGCCTACCACAACTTTAATTTTAAATATTGTCAGTGTAGTTGGTGAAAGATACCAAAGATGGATTATATTAATTTTGTCCATGACTCTACTATCAAATTGCAAAATAAAAGTATGTCTATGATCAGTTTCCTAGACTACAGAAGTGTACTTTAAGAACTTTTTAAAAAGCGAAAAATTGCTATTGCCTAATTGGTAACTGCAAATAATGAGGTAGATTAGAATCTGCAATTTCCATATGGAGAATTTTTGAATTTAATTCTCAAATTATGCCAGCTAATTCACTTGTGTCCTGGCATAGAATCTTTGTGTTCATTTAAAATGGAAAAATGTAAAAATTTTATTCATTTTCTTCCTCCCTGAACTTCTAAATAGCAGTTCTAAACAATAACAATAACTTCTAAATACTTTTTTCTACAGGGGTAGATAGATACTGAATCCAGGGAGCACTGAGCTATATTCCCAACAACTCTCCTTCCCCTTGGATTTGATTTTGAGACACAGTCTCACTGAGGTGCCCAGGCTAATTTTGAATTTGTGAACCTCATGTCTCAGTCTCCTGAGTAGCTAGGATTACAGGCATGAGCAACACATCCTCTGTGTGTGTGTATGTGTGTGTGTCTATCTGTCTGTGTGTGTGTTTAGAAAGATTTTGCCATATCCCTATGATTTGAAACTTTCTAGACTACTTCCATACCTTTGCCAAAAGAATGAAATGAAAAGTTCCCCATCCTGTGATTCCAGTCTGTCTATAATATTCACAGCCTCATGTTTAAATTATTGTGTAGCTTCAAGACGCAATAATATTCTGAATTGTGTCCCTTGAAAAGACTTGAAGTGCTAACCCTCCAGTACCTGGGAACAAGGTGTTTGGGAATGAGGGCATTTCAGCTATAGTTTGCTAATTGATATACACTGAAGAAAAGCTGGTTCTTAATCCAGGGTGGTGTCCATAAGAGACAGACACAGACAGGAACACACAGGGGAAGCAGCCATGTGAAGACAGTGGCAGTCATTGGAGATGTGCTGCCACAAGCCAAGGAATCCCTTGGCTATGAGATGAAGAAGCAGTAAGGAAGGGTCTGGCATAGAGAGTTTGCACAGAGCTGGCCTCTGCAGAGTATTTACTTTGAACTTCTAGCCTACTGAACTGAGGACAATAAATTATTGTTGTAGCACTTTGTTATGGTAACAGAAAGAAAATAATGCACTCAGTTTTAAGAGTTCTCTGACCTTAGGACTCATTCTTTAAGTATGGCTTTGCCCAACTCCAAAGACTTCAAATTGCACTATTTTTTTTCTGCCTTTCAGTTTTTATTTTCTTACTTAACTGCTGAAGGATTAATAATGATCCTGCAATGGTTTCTTGAAACAGAAGTGAGTGGGAGCCAGCCCATATCAGTTCACAGGAGACAAATGTTTAATTTTCAGGAATTTTGCAAGGTCACTACTAAACAAAGCCATTATTTTTAAAATGACATTGTCTTATCTTTAAATTAGGCAAATTTAAACAAAGTTCATACATCATCAAAATTCAACATTTCCTAATTATTTAACCATACTGCTATGTTCTTAAGCATATTTGCATAAATAATTCATTATTATTAATTCTTTTACATAAAAAATTGCATTCTATTAACATGT
Source organism: Dolichotis patagonum (assembly GCA_004027295.1). Lineage (NCBI taxonomy): Eukaryota > Metazoa > Chordata > Mammalia > Rodentia > Caviidae > Dolichotis > Dolichotis patagonum. The sequence continues at coordinate 167,388 of PVJX010000095.1, forward strand.
ATTTTATCTGCATGCTAGAGACACCAGGCAATGCTGTAATACTGCCCATCTTTTCCCAATACATATTGCTTGCTTGATGTCAGTAATGTCGTAGGTGCATTATGAAAATTGTCAATAGCTGCAAATCAGTTAGCTTTAGATTTTTAGAGAGCTAGTAATAAACATTTATCAACATGACATTGACATAACCTATAGAGTTCATCTCATAAGCCAAACTGGAATCACTATAGAGAAACAGATTAAGATTAGCTGAAGAGATCTTTTTTCTTGACCCAGAATTGAGCATTTCAGTAGAAATTCAGTGCTCAGAAAAATAAAAAAAGGCTAAAAAGAGAACTCTATTACAAATAATGAAGGCAGAAATTTGACAGGGATTCTGAAGGAGGGACAAAGGAAACTTAGATGCTAGTGACCTACTTTTAGTAATGTCTACTAAATCTCTCACTGAGGTGATTAACTGATTATAAATATTAATTAGATTTCTATAAGAATACTATTTAAAGGAACTGGTCTCCTTATGGGGATGTATTTCAAACACATAGGCGATAGCTAGCTAGATGGATAGATAGAAATAGTTTACACATACAACTTGCTTAAGGTAGTAATAAACCAAATGATTTCACTAAGCAAAACAGATCCAACCTAACCACAAAATTATGAGGCAGATGACTTTATAAATAAAGTAGATAATACTCTGTAGCTATAGCAGTATAATTCCACCATATATGAGTATGGTCCACAGTCTTTTGTTTTGCACATGATATCTTCTTTGTTACACTTATAAGCTAAACAAAAATAGTTTTAGAAACAGTAAGTAGCTCAATGCACTTAAAGCAAAGACTTAAAGAGGCTGATATGCATTAAATAGTTACCACCTCCTAAAGTTTTAATGTAATTTGAGGTGATTGGCTCCTTGATATTCTTCTGCCCTGTGGGGAGTCAAGCCTTCAGGTTAGAGACTCCACCCAAGCCCTTGAACTGTGTGCCAGCAAGAGTTAGAAATGCTGCAAACTTTCAATCAGTGCCAGAAGGAAGGTGGAAGGGCTTTCTTCTCCTAACCACAACGCCGATGGCAGATCAGGGAGTGGCGTTACCAACGGAAGACAAGGCCTATTTGAGTCCACGTTTGCATTCCGTAAAGCCTCTCAGACCGGGAAGTATTCTGCCTGCTGTATGTGTAACGCACGCATCACCTCCGTCTGCTGTGACTGATGCATTCTTTCAAAATGTGTCATCTGAGGCCAACAATGTTCCTACTTCATTAGCCACCAGGATTTAAATCATCATCATCATCAATAACAAACTCCCTTTCCTTCTGTGAACACATGCTACCAGCAGAAGAAACTCCAGCCTTAAAGTTCCCCACATTTTAACTCCCATTCTTAGATTCCTTGTGCACTTTAAATGAAAAATAAGGGAAAGTCTAGCTCATGCCTCAAGCAGTCTCAAAAGGAAGCCTATACAAACGTGCAAGAACTGGTATCAGGAGCACAAATGACCCAGTAACTGGTTTTATAGTTCTGTGTTTCACTATTTGGCTGGCGGAAACACCCTGAAGTTGGAGTGGTGGTTGATGGACCAGAAAAGGGGTAACAGAAAGGGAGTGGTGCGAGGAGGTGGGCTCTGCGTCTGTGCCTCTGTCTGTCCATCGTCCCTTTGTCCCCTCCCCTTGTTGCTGACCTCATTCCCACTTTAACACCACTCCCACCCCAGCTCCAGCTCCATTAGTGCCTCTAATTCTCAAAACCAACACAGGCAATCAAAATAGTAGAAGCAATTAGTAAAACCATCTCACACATTTTTCTCACAGTTGAGTTTTCAAAGCAAACAAAAAATATGATTCGAAAATCAAAAGGGTAAAAGACACTTATTTTCACGTATTGTGCACAAATGATGTCCTCAGATCACGCCATACAATGCTATAGATTTAATAGATTTGTGCTTCTATATGCACTAAAAATTAGCTAAACTGATATTCAAAATGCCTCTATTTTAAGCTAAAATGTCATAATGCATTAAAATGAGGAATTTTAAAAAACTTAACATAATTAGGATTATCTGTGTTCTCTAGAGTAATATGTTACTTTTACATATATGACACATTTTTATTTTTACTTTTTTCTACAAATTTCTTAAAAAGCAGTATAAAATTTTCATTTTTAGCTATGTTTAGCATCAAATACTAGTTTTACTTTGTGAGTCACAGTAACAAAGGTGTTTCATTATTTTATAGTTACATTGATCATAATTTAACAATTAATTTTATTTATTTATTTATTTATTTTTGGTACCGGGGATCAAACTCACGACCTCACACCTGCCAGGCAGGCGCTTAAGCCTCTGAGCTCCCCGGCCCACAATTAATTTTTTTACTTGACCTTTTTAAGCTAGATATTATATTGTATCTGTGGGCTGTTCCTCAGCCAGCCTTAGGCTGGACTTTGTAAAGTTATAGTGCTAAAAACATATGCACGTTCTTGATTAAAATGCAAGCCTTCCTTAATTACACTTTATGCTGCCATTCCTATGCAGTTTTCCAATTTTCAAACAATATGCAGTTTTACAGGTGAGTTGAGACTGAGTCTTGTTTGCCTTTGATTCCATAAATTTCAGACTTTGAAATGGGCTACCTAACTTACAAATATTTTCTTCACTTCTTTTTAAGAGGGAAACATAATATGCAAATTCTGGCATGCTGACAAGACTTTCAGGAACTTTCTACCTGACATGAAAGATTTCACTGGAAAGGCCTGTTTTCTCTCCTTAGAAAGATTCCTAGATTAGACTATAATAAAAGCAAAATCTGACTTGTGTGTACCTATGTTCCCATAATTATAAAATCCTAGTGGTGTCTGGAAGGAATCAAGAACAGATACATATATGTCCCAGAAATAGCCCTAAACTTTGAAATATTTTCAAGAGAAACGAAAAATACAGTTTACTGGATCAAAACTATATAGTATACTGTACTCGAAGATCACTGATACAAACCCAATGTTGAATCAATCCTATAATCTGTATAATTTATACTAATTCACTTGATAGGAGCTCAGATTAATAATTTGCACAATTGGAGTTTCTTCTAAATAGCTGAAAATTATAGATAAATTATCAAATAAGAATTTTTTATCAGTTACAGTTACTATTTTTTCTTTAATAATTAAATTGAAAATATCTCAGCAACCGACCTTTTAAAAAAGTTGTACTGTCTCAGTGGCCGTGTGATTTATTCTGAATATTTAATTCTTCACTTCAACTTGAAGTGATATGCTATAATTTTGGAATGAGAATTATTTTGAATTATTCTTTGAACTTGTGGTTAAATCTCACTCTTCTTGTTAGGGTAGAGTTACTAGGAAAGGCTTCTAGATGTGTTCGTTTTTAGGAAGGAAAGAGGATTGGAAGCAACGCTAAAATAAAAGTCACTCTCCTCGGTATCATTCTTTAAAAATTATTTTAAGGGTTGTAGCCACCAGGCATTTGGGCCTGGAAAATTACAAACCTAATAAGTATTCTCCCTACTAAAGCAGGCCCCTGAAACTTTGCCCCTAGCAGCAGGGTTGGGGAAATTTCTTTTGCTCTTTTTGTCTGTGATATACGGTGCAAGGGTTGGCCCTGGCTGGGTCCACCTGCCAGCGGAGTTTAAAGTTTCTGGGGCTCCCAGGAACACAATGATTTGGATCAAACGGGCTAAATGGGAACAAGAGCATTTCTGCTGCATCAAGGAAGCCGTCCGTGGAAATCCTGCTAAGTCAATTATCTTTTCTATGCATCCACGCCGAATGGAAACACGCCCGACCGACCTCCTCTTCCGCTGACCAGAGATTCTTTCTGACAATCAAGGATATTCTGAAAGGTTGGAGACGAATGCTTAGAAAATGAAACGACCCGGGAGTGTGACCACATCATTATTTTGTGTTGGGTAGGGCCAGATGAGCTCCTAGTCAACGACTCAGGGATATGAACCCATAGTTTTATAACGCGAATTTTCTCCCCATAAAATTAAAACCGATTTCATTTCCCTCTCTTTTCTTTTGGTCGGTAGTAGTTGCATTATCGCCTCTGCAATATCAGCTCAACTGTGCAGTGGGGTAGCCAGACAGGACGAGAGTGAGGCGACCTGGCTCACCCTAGGAAAGTGTCGGAGGAGTCGCAGAGGCCAGGGGGCTGCGACGCGGAGCAGGCTTGGAGGATTTCAGGGAGGTCATGGAGCGGACGGTGCGCTCGGTCCGCGGAGGATAGAGCCCGGCGCGCCCGGAGACGACTGCAGGTCTCGCCGCAGGCTTCTAGGCCGTGGCTGCCTCACATCCACTGCCATTCAGTGCCATTATCACCGCTGTCGAAAAGTCATGGAAGACGGCCCGCTCCCGGACCTCAGAGATATCGAGCTGAAGCTGGGGCGCAAAGTACCGGAGAGTCTAGCGCGCTCTCTCCGCGGGGAGGAGCCGGTGGCCGGGGAAAGGGACAGGGACCCCTGCGGGGGGAGCTTCGCCACCGGCGGAGGTGGCTGCAGTAGGAGCAGCAGCTGCTGCAGTTTTCCTCCCTCCTTATCGTCCTCCTCTTCGCCCTCCCCAACCGCTGGCTCCCCACGACGTAGCCACTCCAGCGCCTTGGAAAGGCTGGAAACCAAGCTTCACCTCCTTAGGCAAGAGATGGTGAGTGTGCTGCTCCAACCTAGGGGCTGGGGGCCCAGCGGAAAGCGGGTGCTGGGAGATGGGGATGGGGCTAGGGCGGGGGAGGCGAGTGCTGCCGAGTGCTGGGCGCGTGGGAAATGCGAGGTGGGGGAGCGCGTCTGGAGGAAGCTACTGCAAAGCTTGTTTACCGCAGACTTTGCTCGGTCACGGTGGTTTGTTAGGTCCGCGGAGGCTGCACTGCCTTATATGCTTTCTGAGAGCGCCGATTCTCCGCGGCCAGCACTTTTTAGCTGCCTGCCCAGGTTCCAGGCGAGTTGAGATTGGAGGTTCTTGCAGAGGTCTGGGGCCTGCAATGCGCGCCTTTTACACTTTCGATAGGTTCAAAAGGTGGCTCCGCGCGGCGCTTTTACTGCTGAAATGCTTCCTGGTTTGCCGAGAGGTGGCGCAGCGGGGTCCTCGCCACCCTCGCGGCTCTTCCGTCCACCAGAACCTCACCCCACTTCCACCCCACCCCCACCCCACCTCGGTCCTCTTGGTGCCGCAGCTGCAGCTTTTCCAAGGCCACTGTGGAGCAGATTCCCCACAGCTGGTTCTGAAAACAATGGCCCACTCGTCCTTGATGTGCTTATGAATAGCTTGTTCCACGTTTGATCCAGGAAAGCAGGTGTTCACCTCCAGCACTTCTACCTCAGTCCTCCTTCCGCAATTATTTTCCTCTGTTCACACACGTTCGATTAAGCATAGGACAATGGGTCAAGAAGAAGGTCTGATAACACTGTGCTTGTTATTCTGGATGTATTTAGATCAAGACATGTGTTTATTTGAGCTCTTGGGCAAGTCACTTCACCTCTGTAGACTTCGGGTTAGTTTTACAGTGATGGGCCCTCGAGGATGTCTCTTCCTTAAATCCTTTGGAGATAATGACCACAAATCAGCATCATTTTCTACCAGTTTGAGGAAGAGCAAGGTTTCCACAGCGATTGGCCCTTGGGCACATAGGCTATGTTTATAAGGATTTGCTACAAAATGACCCGGTTTACTAGGGATTTTTTTAAAATTTCCTCACTTTTCTCTTTGTATACTTGGAAGAGTCCTAGAGGGAATAAGTTACAAACATAAAATAACATTGGCAAATATTTTAGTGTGAAGTCAGGCTTCAGAGGTCATGTCCTATGTTAGAACATTAGGATGTCACTGTAAAAATCTCTCTCTGGATCTTTAAGACTGGTCTATGTAAAGACTTAGTTTTTATGCCACAAATATCCATTTTCTTCCCACTAGGAATGTTCCAAATATTGAAAATGAATATATTAAAAAAAGAAAATGAATATATGTCAATATATTGCATTTATTTATGAGTATATTTACATGTGAATATATATATATGGATGTATATATTCGTGTACTATGTGTGCTGCAAATGATTTTACTATTATAGTTGTGTTTCACTAAGTATACAAGTCATACATATTAGTCACTCAATAAGTATTTATTATGTATTTACTATATTCTAATATTTAACTGATTGCTGAAAATGCAAAATGAAACAGTCAAGAAGCTCATCATTTGTTGTCCATGCTATAACAAGCCAAGTATATGTTGAAGAACTCTATTGGGTAAGGGAAAAATGCGGTCATTTTCCACAAACAATATCTTATAGACATATAGTTTTCTTAATGAAAATTTCAGCTGATAAAAATCTATTGCTCCAAATCAGATCTTGCCTTTTATAATCAACATGCTAATAATAAAACAAAAACAAAAAATTGATAACAACAACAATAGCAGATTTCAAAGCTGATAGTGATCGTATTTTCTATGTGAAACCTCAGTTCTATACATTAGGAATAATTTATGTCAGAACAGATGTTTTTTCCTCAGACTTTGCACTCTAATAAAGGTTTCCATTGAGCAAATGTTCAATATTGGTTCTGGGAGTTTCAAAAGGAGGACTGAAGGAAGTACAGTCCCTGCCCAAGACCATTTCACCCTATTTTACATAACTCTTGTGAATCCTCAAAATCCAGCTTCAGCATAACTGCAAAGCAACAGATTTGTTTCCATGTGGAATTGGCAATTTCATTATAAACACTGAAAAAATGCACTTGTGCAGTTCTTCCTGTCTCCCCCAAGCAGTATTTTGAGGTTTTAACAGATCATCCTTTTCAGTGGTTTGCACTTACCAGGCTTTCAGCCTGCCCTCAGAACTCTTTACTAAGCAATACCTTAGCTATGCACAGAGCTGTTTAGAGAACCCTAAAAAGAAGCCTCTTTTCCCATCAGAATGGCTATAAAAAAACGAGGACCCAGTAGAGAAAACACTTGCAGGGACTCCTAGTCTCAACCCTTAATGGACAGTACTCGCCATTGATTTCACCATGGTCTCTCATCTCCTTCTATTGTCTTAATGGATACTTCCCCTAATTGTCTGTAAATGCTACAGTCACTGCTCTTCAAGATCTGTGAGATGGGTTATAAAGTAGGCAAGCTGAAAAAGATTTTCAAGAGCGATGAGAAATTGCAGTGGTCCAACTTCTTAATGATTAAATGTTATAGCGACTCAAATAGCGTCATCTGTAAGAAAAAGAAAATATTAAAAAACAACATTCACAGGTACAGTCATTTTCGGGATGTTTGGGTTGGAACAAATTGTCCCCTTGTGAAGTTTTTTTTTTTTTTCCTCCCACTTTGCTTAGAAATATGGAAATTTGACAATGTGATAACCAAATACAGAGGTGCACTCAGGAAACTTATGAAATAAATACTGGGCTCTCATACAGCCTGCCCAATAATTGCTTACTTCCTTGTGTATCACATCACCTCAAACTAACATTAGACTAGGAAAAGGAGAAGTTTATCTACTTTTTTGAATGACAACATTGTGACCCAGTGGTTAAGTAAGCAGGCCAACATTACACAGCAAATGGGATAACAGAATCAAAACTTCCACTCATTTCATCTGATTCTGGATACTCTGCTTTTCTTCCATCTGCATGAATATTCCAGTAATTTGTCTTCGAAATGCAGTATAGCACTTACACATCCGTGATATTTCGCTACTCTCTGGAGTAATGCAGGAGCCACAAACATAAGCCCTCAGGATTGTTGTAGGTATGGATTCATCCAGACTTGTTTTGCAAATTTTTCTTAGCAGTGGCACCTTATTGATAATTAAATGCTACTATAAGTTTCAAAACATCTCCTAGAAAATCTTTTTCCAATAAATGTAAATAATCTCTAGCAAAGCCTGTCTTGGCATTTTAGTAATACTGTATCTTCTTTACAAGCTTTTCAAAGGTTTTGGTGTTATTTCAGTATGCTTGTATCATACTTGTAGTTTAAGAGTGAAAATCATTTTGATCAACTTACTCTGGAAGAAGTTTGAAATACATAAAATAGTGATGACTATCACTAAAAAAGAGGAAATTGAAAGGAACCTGAATGTATTGTTCCAAGTCACTCTTCTAGACGATTACCATTCAGGAAATCAAAATATAGTTTGACATAGAAAGTGCACTCCTTCTCATCCCATATTCTGAATTCTATTGAGTTCTACGCTGTATAAAGACAATTTACTAATCTTTGGAGAATGAAATGCCAGTATGAAAATTGGCTCAAAAATACTATATCCATATTTCCATATTTTGGGCAGTGGTGTATACAGCAGCTCAGTAATCACAAAGCATAAGAAACATCAAGTTAGTTCTTTATCCCTTCTTACTATTAGTCAAATACAGTACCTCCCCTGGTCACATACCTTCTGTTTTAGAATTAGATACATAAATGCATATATATACAGAACAAATGCATAAATGATAGCAGAGCACAATAAATATTTAAGTTTTTTTGAAAATGGTAGATTTATATTTGATCTTTATTGACACTTTCTCTTGTTGATCTGTTGCCTTTTCCTCCTTTTAAGTAGCTTGCTTGCTTTTGTAATGAAAAAAAAATAGTCATTTAAAATTCTCTCAAACAAGTTAATAATTTCATTAAATTAACTTCACAGTTGCTTCCTGCGTGCTGTAGTGTAGTCTAGGAGATTATTATCATTCAGATACCTTTAGGCAGAAGCTTAAAAATGGAAGGTATCTTCCTCAATGAATTCCGAAAGATAGCTAGAAAGATAATATGGGAATTTTATTTGGCCAGAGAAAGATTACAAACTATCATCTCAGCAGGTTCCTGATGTCTTGTGGAGATCAGATACAAGCTTTGAGACAGACATAGCTGAGGAGATAACTAGCAGAAATATGCTTGGTGCAAGAAATTCAAAGTGTCGGTAATTATGCAAAATAAAGTCTTAATATCAGGGATAAAGACACCAAGGGAATGAGGAAATCTAATTCCTAACAGTGGCTTCTCTTGTCTTTTTGCCCATGGAATATTAATAAACTTACTTAGTCTAATAAATAAATCTTGTTGAAGCATGTTTCCATAATCAGTGGATCCCAGATTGGCACCAGAGGAGACACAGGTCATAATGTCATTCTGATAGAAAGACATAATTTAGAAGACTTACACATAAATCGAAAACAGTGACACTTCTCAAAATTGATGTGCCTCTCCCTGTATCTAGGAATGCATTTTGGAATGTTTGTTCCACGTGCGAAGAACTGTTTCTGATGAGAGATTTATCACCTGTTATGGTTACACAAGTCTTAACTACCATATCAAGAAGACTGTGTACTGTATGGGAACCTTTAAACTGAAGAAGCTGATTTCTGAGATAACCTAAGTATATATACTTACCTTGTATTGTAATGATGTAGTGTACCTTATGTTGTATTGATGAGTCACAAAAGATTTTTTTATATATTAAAATTTAATTAAAATACTACTTCTTAAACTGAGGTTCTGGCAGACATCTTTGGGGGTCTTGACCTTGTTTTCCTTTCAAAGCTATTCCTCCACTTCTCACATGGTAGCCATTTGGTTTGGTTTGGCTTGGTTTGAAGTCTTCTTAGGTTTCAGGGCCAGATAAGCTAGGGTTTCAGGAAAGTTTAAAGCAGGTCAGGGTACAAATTAATAAGACTCCACTGGTTGCTAGAAGCATACGACTGTGGAGATTTTCAGCTTATCTCCCAGGACAGAAGGGCCTGTCCAACTCTCACAAAGGGAAGTTATGTTACCACTCTGGGACTACACTTTCCTGTAACAAGGGGTAACACCATCTCTGTTAAGGCTGCATAAAAATTCAATAAAGTATTATAACCAAACTACTACCATGTAGGCATTTTCAAATAGTAAAGAAAGGGCAGTAAAGGGCATTACGTTAATGAGATGGTTCATCTTTTGATTGTAGACAAGTAAGTGTAGCTGGCCAGCGTTCTCTGGGACTGCTGAGGTCTAGGGACTTCTCCTCCCAGATTGATTGCTACAGCACCCCTTGGTCCTAAGATCTATTTGTCCATGTTTCCATGCAAAAGCAAAAGAGAAATATGTGCAACTCTTCAGCACAAGTACAGCTGAAAATCTTGATTTTAGCATTTACGACAAACATACAGTGTGCTCAGCCTACTGTTGATTATCTATAGCAAATATTAAATTGTAGATCTTCATGTCAGGTAGCCCAATAAGTCTAAGGGTCTGAGACTATTATTTGTTTTCTTGTAGTGAATCTTTACAGTATAAAAGACATTCTATTAGTGAAATGTTATAATTTATTATCCTATGGAAGCCTTAAATTATCTTTTAGCAAAAATAATTTTTACAGTTTTATAAATGAAGCATTGAGGTCCATTGAAGTTAACAATTAAAATAATAAGGGGATAGATAAGACTGAGGTTCAGATTTGAGCTTTTCACCAAGCCTGTAGTGTCTACAACTTTTTTGCTATTTATCAGTTTTAGAATACCTTGGCGTTAATGTTGACACCCAGAATTAACTACTGCTTTTTTTCTGGAATTTCAATACATTAATCATGTTAAGCCATGTGCTGTTTACTATAAGCCCTCCTAAGAGAAAGAAGCACTACATGCAGTCCCTGATTTAGGCATACTCAAGATACGAATGAACATGCCCCAAACCTACCTTTATCTCTACAATGAAGTCCGTGCATTTTGCCATTATTACTAAGATCTCCACAGACTTGTCCTTCCACCCAAGAGCTGCTGTGAAGCACTACCAGCTCTGATTAACTGAAGTCTCAGAGCTCAGCAACGAAGCTCACTAGTGTTCATGATTCAAGAGTTTCAAGAGCTTTCCATTTTTGTTCCTTAAGAGATTGGTCTAGGATAAAATTGGAACCTTTAGATAACTTGCTGGAAAGAACAAGAAAGTGAGTCTCCTCACATCACATCAATACTTGAGCAGTATTTTCAAATTACTGTTCTTCTAACAGGAACTTGATTACCCTGTTTTCCTGAAGTGATATTTGTTGTCTAGCACTGTTTTGACTTTCCAGATATGCACTGCTTATGAACAGATGCAAACTACTTTTATAGAATTCACAACATTACTTAAACAAGATCATATTTTCAGACATATGTCATAGGTCTTTGTCTTAGACTCCAAAATAAAATGATTCCTTTTTAAAGGACAAAATTTTGCATTGGATTTTGTATGTGGTCATGTCTTACGTTTATTTTACAAATAAAGAAACTACGGTTGATAGAAGTTAGATTACATGTCAGTCACTGTAAGTGGAAGACTTAGGATTGCCAGCGTTCATTCGAAAGTGAACCACTGTGAACATGGCTGCAGGCTGGATCCAAACTGCCCCCAACCCCTCAACCCTACACCCTTATGGAACGTGATGTGCCCATTTATGGTGAATGAACATTTTTAAGGTAATTTCATCACTTACCGACTCAATATATCTTTTCACATTCCTTTTCAAATATTATTGCTTCTTCCTTAAAAAATTAAGCACCTGCTTTCTCATTGCAAAGCTTCAAAAATCAAGACATGTAATAAAGAGAAAAATAAAAGTTCCACTTCACCCCATACTGTACTTCTCAGGCAACAGTGTTCCCCAAAGGCAACTGCTGCTGACAGCTTGGGGTGAATCCTCTCATGTCTTATTCCATGCCTTTGCTTACGTATGTATGCACATACATACCTACATAATGTTGGTGTGTTTGGATTTCATTTTCTCCATTTTACATGATAATTTATTGTGTTGGCTGGCATTTTTGAATGATTGCAATATGCCAGATAGTGCTCTAAAAAATTGGTGGTATATTAATATGCACTTCAGTAAACTCATAAAAGATTTAAAACCAACATCCTGAACTGTGAGCTCTCTCAGCTACCTCAGGGTTATCACCAGTGAAGACTGTTGGTGTAAGTGTCCCTGGTGTTTTGGCAGAACATGGATACAAGTAACTGGACTTTTCTACACTTAACTCCTTGTTTTTCTGTCCATCAAACAAAGCTTGAGAATAAAACTAAGAAGGAAGTAGCCCCTTAATGCTGTAGTTTTATCTTGCAAAGTTACTCTAATGAGAAACTCACCTAGACTTCTCTTGCTGAATATTTAATCATAAAATAGATTGTATTGGTTTCCAGTGATGTGAAGCTCTAAAAAATCTAAAAATCTAAAAATCTAAAATCTAAAAATCTAAAAATCTAAAAATTCGAATTATAATTAAAATGATGCCCACTCTTGCTAAAACATGCAAATGGTATGAAAAGATATTTTATATTAAATAAGTTTACCTAGTGATAATACTCAATAGATACAAAAATACCTAGTTTTTCTATAGCTTTAGCTTTATAGTCATATGGTTATACATCTATAGATTAAATTGAGACTCAGGAGATCATGTTCCAGCTATTTTTCTAGGTTCAGTAAATTATCTTCCATTGATTCTTTTATTTTCATTAATTATATACATACACATACATTTTGCTTTAAAGCACAACTTAGCATTAAAATGCATTAAACCAAATGCTTTGGTTTGATTATTGGTGGAAGGAAAGAATGAAGGGAAGGAGGGAGGAAAGGAGGAAGGGAAAAACAGCATTAAACATCATTTATTTTGTAATAAACTTTGCAGTTGATAAGCCAGAGCCAGAATAAAATATCTCTAGAACCAGAGAACTGTAGAGTGGCTAGTAACTTTACAAATCATCAGTGATAGCGAACCTTTTAGAGACCAAGTGCACCAACTGCAACCCAAAATCTACTTATTCATCGCATAACGCTGCCCACAATGCAATTAAACCTGAATATCCCATGCCTAGCTGCTGTGGCCATTTGGCTTATGTGCCAGCAGAGAGGGCTTTCCGTGCCCACTGTAGGATGAGTGCCATTGGTTCACCACCACTGATCTAAATCAGTTCTCCACTGGGATCCTAACTGGTTGATTATTGCTCTTTGTTTGAATATCCTCAGTGATAGGGACCTCACAGGTTTGCATGGTATATCTTTCCATTTTCAGACTCCTCTACTGATTTCTATCTATTGATTGGCAATTCTAATTTTCATCAATGGACAGATTCCATCATCATCCCAGTAGTTGCTCATAGGCTCTGTACACTCCTAATTTTTGAGGGAAGTTTGACCAGGAATACAATACAAAGAAAGCCCAATGGGCTTCTCATGTTTGTATGAGAAAATCGAATATTTTCACACCTTCCTTGCAGAAATAGAAGAGAATAACAATGCCCTACACTGCCGAATTTAAAGAATATTATGCAGTCTCCTGCTTTGCTGGGTGTAGTGAGTATTGAAAAGCACCTCTAAAGATAAACTTGATGCTGTATTGTTAAAAAGAATAAGAATATTGGTATTCCTTAACTTACCAATTCTGGCACCAGTAATGATACAAGAATTTAACCTGAGAAAAAGAATGTCATTTATGTATACATTTAGCATTTTGTATGATTGGAAAACACTGCTTAATCTAACCAATAGTACTAACTAGGTTATTTCTGTGCCTATGATAGAAATTTTTGTACATATTAAAATTATGTCATTAAAAGTATTTATGGAAGAGAGAACCTGGTTATGGATATATACTTGCCTGAAATAAAATTAGGAAGAAAATTCCTCATAATGTCAACGTCAGTGGGTTACAGGTAATGTTTTCTTGTTGAGCTCTGAATTATATCATTACTCTGAAATACACGTGTATTACATTATGCTAGAAACTAGGGACAGACAGGTAGAATTTAGAAAATAAAAAAAATGAAGGAGTATGGGCTTTGCAATAAGTTAAAACTTAAACCAAGCAATCAACAGCCCTGCCATTTTCCTACTGATTGTCTTTAGGCACATAATTTTAAAAATGTGATTAATATGTGTGAATTACCTAGGCGCTAACCTCTTAAATGGTAAACACTCAGTGAGAATTTATGACTTTGGCTTTCCCATTTTATTAGTGGTTCAATTCTTTGACTTCTATTGGAAAAGATGAGATTAGAGATTTTCCTCTTATTTTTTCCCTTCTTGTCATTCTATTTTGTAGTAGGGATGTGTTAGCATGTAAATTGTTTTACTGCATATACTCATTGAGTCACTAAATCTAGTAATAAGAACCTCTGCACAGACATAACATCTGGAATAACTAGTGTCCAAGTGAGAACTGATTACTTCAAGCCCGGAACATTCTCTGTGTAGGATGAATTAATAACCAAGAGAGCCATCAAGATTTTAGTCACAGTGGCTGAACCAAGCCATGGAAAGATTTACTGTAAGAAAGTAAGAGAGTGGACAAATATGCTCAAATATTTACAAAAGATTCTACCGTCCCTTCATAGCAGTTTATGACAGCCTTATACTTTCTACCAGAAAATATTGAACAGAAATAATAGGACTCAGGTAAATGCTCATATAGGTATTTAGAGAGAAAATTAATCCTCGCCAACATCAGAAAAATATAAATTGCAGATAAAACCATTTGATACGATTAGACAGCAAATATGTACACGTCAGAAACTATATTCTAGTTTTCTACCATTTCACTTAACAATTTATACAATTTTATTGCAAAGCATAATGCACAGGAGCCACCAACTATAACTTAATTTTATCACTTAGATAAGTAGTTTTATCCACACTATAAAGTGTAATTGGAAGACTAAATACTAAGCATTGACCAAATCTTTCTACAGTTAAAATATATTATTGTATAAAAGATATTTAGAAGTCTTTGGGGCTAAAGCTTCTACAAAGTGGAAGTGTAAGTCTTCACTGTCCTGTTATGTCAAATTTTAGTTTCTATTTTCCAACCTGATTAGTAATGTTGCCCACTCTTTTTCTCCTACAATATAGCCACCTTGAGGATAGCAGCTATGACTGGTATTTCCCTAATGCCTGGCCATATATTTAAGGACTAAATGTTTGTATAATGCATGAACTAAAATACACTTCTAGTTTTTGTGCTTAGAGTCTACCAGCAACATTTTTTTTTTTTTTTGAGTGAGGCAAAGAACTCAAGGCTCATTTGCCTCTCAACATTCAAGCATTGTCATTTGGAACTTAGATTCCTGGTTACAGAAAGTGTGAACACCTTCTGCTGTCTGTTATCATGACAGTTGACTTCAGAAATAAAATAACATTTGTGCCTGCATAGAAATAATGTAAGGCGAATTTCTTTTTGGGTGCAGGACCTTCTCTATCTTAACATAGTGGCAATCTCAAGAACCACTGTGCTCAGGAGGGTTAGCAGAGTGCAGAAATGAAAGGTCATTGTTTCTCTTCACTCATAAGCGCATAAAAAATGTGTTTACTAGGTATTGTGGTACTCTTTTCATACTCTTGAGTGACACTCTGAAGTTTCACATAAAAAGGAGCCTATTTCATGGTGTTCTCTATAGGATTTGACTGGAAACAAATCATTTAATTTGGCAGCCAGACTTACCAGTGGGATGACATTACAGCAACAACTCTCCGTCTATCCTTGGCATAGCCCTGAGTAGAGAATGGGAAATTTATGAGCATAGTGCGAGTTGGGGCACTTTACACCCAAGAAGTCTGAAGCAATTAGCAAGCATGTAGCAAGCATCACAGGAGGAGAGTCGAGATGGATGAGCTGAATGCACAGACTGAGGAAGACTGGGTTTCCTGATCTTCATTATAGAATTCCGAAATTGCTAGCAGCTTAAAGAATCAACTCATTTTTATTTTACTGTGAAATTAGATTAAAAAGATTAAAAATAGCTATGAAATATTCTAGTGTTGTAACTAAACCAGCTACTGCACATGTAAGTTTCTCCTGATTTTTTTTGTCCCTATATAAACAATTTAGAACACTTGCTTTACTGAAAGTATTAGTCTGACCACCTTCCTTACTTACTACATGGGATTTCAATATTTTGAATTTCAGTCCTCCTCATTTATATCATACATATGAGAAATTTCAACTATAAGACAGATTTTAAAAATGGTTTATTTTGAAATAAGTTTAGATTTCATGTAAAAATTGTGAAAATCATCACTACATACAAAAATCACTAAATACATATCACCTAAATTCACCCAAATGTTAATATTTGCCCTTCTCATTCTTCCCTCCATCTCCCTGACTCTCTACACACTTTTTCAACATGCACACACATACTCAAGTTTTCTTAGGAAATGGAGAATGATACCACTTTGCCTTTGAATACTTCAGTGAGCATGCACACAAAACAGTAACACTTCATGAGGCATAAATGCTTTCTCCCACTCCTCCTGTGTACATTATTACAAAACTGATGACACAACTGACTTGTCAGCTGCCAGACCTGTGTCTCCTTGAAGTACAGCAAAGACAATTAGAAGAACAAGCTCTCAGCTTCTCACCTTCCTCTTGGCTTGATGTTGGAAATTCTCTTCTTACTGAGTCCCCTTGTCACCTAGAGCTTCTGATACACAGAGAAGTATAAAATGATAATGGGAAGATTTTGTTCCATGCATGCTGTGGAATTATAATTTAATTATTGGATGAAGTAACAACAATATTGTCTTATAATATTTAAGTAAAGCAAGTATTCTGTGAACCAGAGAAATACACAGGAGAAAGAAATAATTTATATGCTCATTTGTTTAAAAAACACTACTCATGTGAATCATAATTCTATGTCTGGCATGTTTTACATAGTATATAAAGCACTTTTGTTTACTATATATCTTCTTTCCTCAGTCCTGAAGTTATAAGATTACAGTTAGACAATGAATATACCATTTTCAGCATGTATCTAAATGTGTCTATTAATAATAGCATTCTGCTTGATACTATATTTTCTTGACCCAAAAGAGTAATGAATCAAGCTATACTACCACTATTACCACGATTCACATTAAATATAGTTTGTAAAATTCAAGCAAACTTCTTTGGAGGTTTGCATTTAACAATAAAATCCATATATTAAATTAACTCTTGAAAACAATCTTCTTATTTTTAATTTGACTAGGATTAATGCTTACTGAGAACTGTGGTAAAGGTATGGTCTTGACAACCCTGGGAAATGAAATAGTATAATTTTTATATTTCTGCTTCATAACTTGGAGTTTATTAGTTTATTTTTAAAATTTGCTGTTATTTTGCTTTGAAATGCAGTAGTTGTTGCAATTAATCCTTAATGTGGAAATTCCAGGATAAATACATGAGAAGGAAGTCAGGGTAAATAAAAAAGTTGTGGTCTTCTTTGTATGTGTGTTTTCATCCATAGGATAAAATGAGCTAGAATATTAAAAAGACTATTTTGGCAGACATTGTACCTATGCTTAGCAATCCAGATTGTACTTTTTTTTTTAAATAGAGGCCAAACATAAATAAGGACTTAGAAGATAATAAAACTTGTCTCTGTGTCTCTTTCCCCATTGTCCAATTATCATCCTTCAGGGGTGTTTTGGAAAAGTATAAATTGATCACCACATCAACCAGGATGCAGCATGCTTCAGGATAAACTCATACTACATGGAAATGAAATTTGGATCTTTCACCACAATGCCTATTACCAAATGGAACTATTTTCTTGTGTGTTTCTAGTGATATGATTTAGGTCGGTGATGGCGAACCTACGGAACGTGTGCCGTAGTGGGCACTCAGAGGCCTTTGTAGGCACTCGAGCCAGGTTGCCCCAACATCAGCCCAGGAGTCGAGCAAGCATCAGATACTCCAGTTTATTTGCATGGTTGGCACTTTTCAATAAGTAAGTGGGTTTTGTGTTGCACTTCAGGCCCTCGGTCTCTAAAACGTTTGTATTCACTGGTTTAGGTCATCACTTAGTCAATTGACACTCTCGTTTTCCATGACCGCGTATAGAATTTGATTGATGTATATGACGTGTTTCCTGCTAGTCATTCGTTTCACCTCCTAAACCTAAAGTTTAATTACTTTACAGGAGTGCTTTTTACTTGCCTTACTTTCTAAAGGTATTATAATTTATGTTTACAAGTTAGACTATAAGAGACTAATTTCATGTATGTTGGAAAACTCAGTGAAACAATTGATTATTTCACCTGAGAGACGGTACATGATAATGACAGAAATTCGTAGATGAGCCTAACGACCATCATGCACTGTGTTAAAGAAGCAGTGGAAAACTTGTTCAGATGGTGTTTTCTACTAATGGTATAGGTAAATCTCTGAGTGCTACTTTACTTAGCTACAAACACAGAAATCCAACATGGTTTGTAGAGTGGCGCCAGTACAAAATGGTACTATGCAAACATCTGAATGTACTTAATAAATAAAATGACTTTAGAATACGGTCGCTAGTAGCCAAAAAATAAGAAGACTGAATCCCACAAATGGTTGCTGCTTACTATGGTAGGTGTTCTTAAATTCTGCCATGACAAACATCTTTTACTTTATTAACATTAATTATCAAGTGGGTTGAAATGATTCCTGTTAGAGTCTGTAACACTCTTTAATTCAAAATTACTAACCATTAATTAAGTCTCCCAAGGAGCAATAAAATGCTTACTTTGCTGGAAATGGAGATACAGAGATTGAGAGATTTCACAAGTGATAATGAGGAAACTAGCCTTCCCACTTGGCAAACTGGTTGCTCCAGGTGTCCAAAACAAATAGAGGAAGTGTATTTCCATTTATGATTTAATTCTGAAAGTTCAGGCATTCCTGCGAATGCTCGACTATTTCATAATTGTTGTTAGGCCATTTTTGTTTGCATCCTTTTAAAGATAGATTCTATTTGGATTTCACCCAATTCCTAGGGAAGAATGTAATATATTTTTTAACATCATTGAGTTGATTTTGTGTCAAGATCAAATAATCTGAAGACTGTATCTTCTACATGAAAATTCTCCAATGCCCTTTTGTAAACAGAATTTGAAGCTGTTCAAGTATGCTGACTCTCTTGAGAACAAAGTGAGTTAAATATATACGCTGAAAATGTCAGACTGATTTAAACACTTAGAAATGAGTCTAAAAAGAACTTACTTGCCATCTCTATGACCTTACATATGAAATTAATTTTGCTTCAGCCAAATATCTTGTTTGATTAAGTACTGATGATACAGTGCTCTAGTATATGTACATATTTTCATGTATTCACTTCTTGTTGGGATATAAAGACAGATGGAAACTCTCAGTTGCACACAATTTAACTATGTAAATATGTATCGTGAGCAGTGTTTCTCATCTCTGCTTCTAGAAATGTTTCTGTAATCAGCATCAAGTGAATATAACACATGTTGTTAAGCATCAGCAGCATCATAGCAGTTCCTGTGATAAGCCCAGAAAGAATATAAAGTTGAAGAAAACATTTTAGGTTATTTTTAAATGGATCAGTAATATAATGCATGGGTTTTACTACCAAAGCAATGTAACAATTACAACATTGAAAGTTCTAGTTTAATTTCAACAGTCAGATAATCTGTAGTAAAATTACCTTTGACAACAAAGAAATTATTTCATAGTCATACCCATCCACAGTACATAAGGCTGTGGCCAGGAGCTCACCATATGCGTTTTTCTTTACAACCCGAGCCCCATTTCAGTTCTAGGACTTACCTTGTGCACCTTTGCCTATTAACATTCATAGGAGCTTTTCCTTTTGCCTGGGTCATTCTTCCTTACCCACCCGACCTTTCTATTTCATACAGTTAACTCTATCTTGTTATCCTTCAGGTCAAGTCATTGATTAGCTTTGGTTTTTTTTTTCGCTCTTAACTTTTTTATATCCCACAGTAGAGAGCGTAAATCCTCTCATAACAAGAATCATACTCAATTTATTTCATCTCTAGAACTTAACAGATATAAAACCACAGTGTTGAAGGGCTAAGTGAATGGTACATAATTCATTTTCCAGATTAGCCCTTTGAGGAAGTGTCTAGAGAGAAGAGTAACAGGTGATTAGAGAGAAAAATAATATGCTCAACCAGCTTTAGCAAAGTCGGTAGTGATAAACAAGGAAAGCTTAGTGACTTATGCACATAGCATAGTTCTGTTGGAGTTAATGATAACAAGATTAAAAAGATACAATAATCCTACATAACAGGGAATACTGATAACCATGCTAGGAAGTTTGAATATGGTTTCATGGTTTAATAAGGCACAATGGTAGTTGTTATATGAGGGAGGTTACATCATGAAAGTTGTGCTATGATTTTGCATGCTTTTCGCCTTATAACTCTGTTCTTGAGAACCAATCAATTTCCATATGTTTTATATTACAGGATCCTTAAAGGATGTACTTTTGAACTAGTCATAAACACGAAAACATACTGTTGATTACTCAGGAATGAAAATAACCAGTAAAACAAAAAATGACACAAATATTTTTGGAGCAGGAATAGAAAGAATATGAACATTAAACTGTATAAGACATAAATATTTCAGAAAAATATTTCCTTTGCCTCAGATATAATTCCACTATTAAATGGACTTTATGGTTTTGAAATATGATCTCACTAAATTAAAGTTGCCCTTATTGCTATGTTGAAGTTTCTTTAAAAATAAATTTAAATGTTTTAATTATCCAAGTGATATTTCTTATTCAAGAAATTCCAAACATCATTCTATTCATCATTCTTACTTATTTTGTAATTAAAGATTTTGATACTTTGTAATTAAAGATTTTTTCTGGTTAAAATGTAATATGTACTCCTGATAAATACTTGAAAAAGTATGCAAAATGTAAGAGAAAGAGGAACAGAATGATTACATTGCCCAGAGCCCATTATTTTTAACTTTTTATTTGATTCTAGTGTTTTTCTTCTGAAATTTTATTTTGCAGTTTGAAGTTATGATTCAAAACATACCTTTCTTTGTTTAGAGCCTATTCCTCTGGCAGAAACTGTATTGTATACCTTTTTCTACATGATTCTCTTTAAACTCAATTTCTATTGTTTGAAAAATATTCTATTTTATAAGCATTTCTTCAGTACTGGATATGTGAGAAATTTCTTAAATTTTGTTGTGATGATCTTTTCCACAATTAAATTTATTTTCATAATAATTCCTAGGCTAAAGAAAAATGTCATTCCTTTAACAACACAGTTTTCTGACGCACAAGTTATTTTCCTTTGTCAGATTAATATTTTAGTAAATTTAAAAAATTGTGAGAGCATGCTGTTTTCTAAGCTCTTATACTGCAGTAAATAAGTAGGTTAAACAGGTGGGCTTCAGAGCCAGGAAGGTCCAGGCCTGAGTCCCAGCCTCCTCATTTTCTAGTCGTATAACTTTCTCTGAGGTACAGTTGAAGACAGTAATATCTACTCTTTGGAGTTTATTAAGAACAGGTTAAAGAAAATATATGGAACAATTTGTCCTAATGTCTAACAATGAAGTTTATTAAAAGCTGGATATTATTGTTTTTTTGATTGTCACTATGAAAGTTAACTTGGGTTGGTTAAAAATTCTGTGTAGTATTTCAAAATGACAATAAGAAAAGAATAAAAACAGCATCCCTTATTGAGAACAAAAGCCTCCACTACCTCTGCATGCGTCTACCTATTGCACCATGGAAAAGAGGACTTTACTTATGGGAAAATATATTTTCCAGAATTCAGCACATCACCCTACTTCCTGAGGAATGAGCTCTGATACTTGCAAAACTAGCATAGAAGATTCCATTCCTATTGTTGAAGAGTGACAATGTTCCCATTCTGAATTCTCTACAAAAGCAGCACATACAAGATATTAGGGAAGATTAATGTATTTCACCTATTTGTACAAATTATCTTTCTGAATCAGGATAGGTACTGAAGACGGAAAAACAGTCTATTTCACTAATTAATAGGAGCCTAGGTACAATACAAATTATAATTTTTTAAGATACAGGATTTTGATTTGTAAAAAATCATTTTATACTCTAGGCATAGTTTATTCAAAAGCGTGAGCTTTTATTGTAGTAACTTTGTCTTTTTTTTTCTGTACCATAATTTACAGAAAGCTTTTAGGTTTTGTTTTAATTCTGCAAATTCTATATTGATTTTGTATGAGTTCTGTATTTTCCTTACTAGACAAAGATCAAATTGAATTGACAAAACCTTATATGTAAAACTCTCATGAATTGGTTGTGCCTGTTTCCCAGGCTGAGGTAAGAGGATTATTGTGAGCTCCAAGCTAGCCTGGTCCCCGTAGGGAGTTCAAGACCAGCTTGAGCTACGTAAGATTCTGTCTAAAAAAGAAAACAAAACCAAAAACAAAGTGTAATGATCTTTGCTGATTATACATATGCAGAAACTTCAGTTACTAGTTAGTTTAAATACTTTTTTCATTTTTATCTCCTGAGTTTACTCATTATATTTGTGAAAACACTTCCAAATAATAATAGGATATTTGCTTAAAACGAACAATAATTTAAACACTAGTTCAATTGGTAAGTGTCCTAGTTTAAAGTATCTCTATAGTGTTTTATGGTTATTGAGTCAAAAGTTTTAGCATAAGCATCATTCTTATTTCTCACTCATAATTAAAGGTGTGTATAATTATAATATACAATTGTAGATGCTTCATAGGTGAAAATTTCAGTCTAATATTAGGGTAGGGCATCAAGGAGCAAGAATAAGGAAAATTGGAATTAGAAGCCTGGTGTCTGGACATGTCCTGTTGAATTCATCATGTGCCATCTGCTCCAATAACTCTTGCCCCCATCAGCCATAGTTTTGGTAGTGTATTACAGGGTCTTTCCTATAATTCTTTCACTTTTGTTTATGAATGTTTTACTTGGCTATGGGCATTATGACATGGTACATACTACGAACTACAAGTGCCATACTTTAATGACAGTTAAAATTTGTGGGAAAGTTAGGACCCACTTAAATCTACATTGCTTAGATTGTTTTCTTTTCCATTCTTTTCACCTTTGTGATAAAAATTGAGAAACATGAACTATGCAATTACCAGTAGCTCTTTTTTTTTATTTGAAAGAGAATAAAACAAAACGGGACAGTACAGAGCAGATCAGAACAGGACAACATAGGCTACACAGTACTTTACATTAAGTCAACTGGACATCAACAGTAGCTAACACCATATCTCTTATTCTGCTATAGTTGAGCATAGTTTCAAATACAATAATATCAAACATAGCACAATAGTATAAAGCCATGCATAGGGTGAAAGAATTACAGGGCTTTTTGAACCGAATAACAGCAAATGATCAATGGGTACTATAATATCTCATTTTCGATAAAAAAAAATTTGTTTGAACTATCACACATATTCAAATTCCAATAAGACACAATGTGATAGATAGAACCAATGGTAGTAAAACAAAAAAAAAGCATGGTAGGACTACTAAGAAGGATGATATTAAATCAGCAATAGCTGTCATAATGTTTTGTTTTCTTCAAAACAGCTGTTCATATCATCACGTATGATATAGTCAAACAAAACAGGATAAAACCATTCCAATTGATGATTGAAAACTTTGAAAGACTTCAAAGCTATGAGATGGGGACTAATGCTTACCATAAAGTCTTATATATTCTTATCAAATCTCATACTAGGGAGACTATATGGTATTTTACCCTTGTGAGTTTGGTTTATTTCGCTTAAGAGACCAGTAGCTGTTTTTAAATGTAGTGACCCATCTGTTGCTATATGCCAGATATCTGCTTTTATCATCATTTGTGGACCTTCAAAACCAGAATTCATGAATTAACATTAAATATATGCTAATTTGTAATGCTGCAATAGCTATTTGCAAGTTACTTATGGTGGAAGCAGTAGTTTCACATACAGGGACTATTACAGGATAAGAACAGAAATCAGTAACGTATTTGGATTTTCAGCCACTATTTTTTAATCAGTGCATGACCCATAAGTAATTGTAACATCATCATGATCCCATTATCTTATCTGTAAAATGTGAGGAGTCATCCTTGCTTGTAAAATATTTATTGAATTTACATCAAAGTGAATATGACATCAGATATATTAGGGTGGAAGCAGTCACGAACACTCATGCAGGCCAGTGCCTGTTTAATTCAAATTGTGGAATTGTTCCTTTCTTGGCAAGGACGTTAGTTTTTATCCACTCCTAAGCTATCATCCAAAAGTGCTGTAGGAATATTAAGTCAGTACCAGACAGATCATACCATTAAAAAGTCTAAGCTTTTTATTATTATGGAAATATCAGTGTATTTGTATTAGAAGATTAAAGTGTTAGTCTGATTTTTAACACCAAGTGCTAATATAATTTTGAGCAAATCATCAATCTTGGGTTTGCATATGTTTCAAAATATGTGGTTATCTCCTTCATCAGGAACTATGGCTTCTTTTAGCAATGATAATCTGAAAATCTCATCCATATCTATAGTCTATATTGCATTGTTGCATGGAGATCATCACTTATGAATTTATAGCCCCAGTTGGCTCAATATGCACAACTAACTCTTCAGAACAATATAATATCAATGACACTAGGTATTTAGATTTAAATAGGATTTTTTAAAGTGAGAATTAAAATTAATTAGGTAATAAAATATTGGGCAGCTGGTCTGTGCTAAAGCCACTATATAAACAATTTCTGAGCAACAGATCAACCAAGTTTTTATTGGAAACAAAATTAATTGTCCTGCATTAAATTCTAACAGCTTCAAATATTGCAAGCATTTTAAAAATTCATATTATTTTAGCTTTTATTGTGCATATTTAAGGTGTAGATACTGATGTTTTGATAAGCATAATGGAGTACTACTCATGCAAATTACCATACTAATCATATATGGTTACCTTTCTAAATTTTTTTGTGGTACAAGCATCTAAAACCTATTCTCTGGGTAAACTTTCAATATATCATGCAGTATTATTAACTAGTGCTTATTCTGTACATTAGATCTCTAGACTTATTCTTCCTATATAACTGTAACTTGGTACCCTTTGGTACATTGTACCATTTTATAAATAGAGGAGAGAGATAAATTTTATTGGGCACTGGGGGCCAAGCTCTATATGACATTAATACATTATTTCACACAGTTCTCCAACCATACCGTCAGGAACATAATGGATATCTTTTTTTGAATTTGTGAATTTATGCAAAGAAAACATTAAAGAACAAGTTTAGTAGACAAAAATCTGAGAGCTAATAAGTGAGAGAATGATATTCTAACTGCAGTTGTTACAGATCAAAACCATCTGTGTTCTGAGCACCAAGCTTTCTGGAATATCATTTTTTCTGTTGTTGTTTTATTTTGCTTTTTTATTTTGTTTTTGAGACAGGGTTTCACTGTGTAGTTTAGGCTGGCCTTGAACTCGCAGTAACTCTCCAGAGTGCTGGGATTATAGGCTTGCATCGCCACACCTGGCTGGAAGACCATTTTACTCTATTGCATACATTTTAAGTTTTAGAAAGTAATAGTAATAATAATAATTCCTAAGCACACTGTATTAAAAAGGAAAAGAACTCCACATGTTATAACTAATACAATCTAGCTGCAACTCACTGAATTAGCACAGTGTCAAGATACTATTTTAAATATGCTAAGAAACTTGCTCATGAGGATCTGTGAATTAGCCGTTGTTGGGTGTAAACCTTATGAATTTGCACCCCGCTCCTTATATTACAGCATATGTATGACTCCTGAAGTGAAGCATGCACTTTTATAATTATCTATCATTTTAAAAGGTTTTTCTTTTATCAGTTTCATTAAACCACAATAAGATTTCAGTTTGAAAGGAAGTCTTGCTTTGAGAATATTTAAAAATAGATTGATTTAAAACATACAAGTGTGTTTCATAACTAAAATTAAGAACAATGAGCTTTACTATATTTGAAAATCATTGGACAAACTTATTTTTTCTCCATTTAAAAAAAGAAGAGGTATAAACAGACTTCAGAAAAACTTAAAAATGTTCTCCGAAAAAGGAAGAAACAACTCAAAAATCAAGAGTAAGAGCATATTTGCATGAGAACTTTCAGAATAGCTAAACTGGGTTTATGGGGAGGAAATGGAAGATCAGAATAAGAATTTGGAGTCAAGTCCTCTGGGCCCTTCTGTGTCATATATTTGAAGAGCACTTTGCCCTCATTTATGTCTCTGATTGGAAAATGGAAAATAGCCAGATTTTGCATATACAAACTAACTTTTCTTTGTCTTTATTCCCAGCTAAGTACCTCCTCAGAGTGAATCTCTCTCTCTCTGGATTCAGAGAATGACAGATTATTTGCAATTTAGCAAAATTAGTACTAAAAGAATGAGCATCCATTACAGAAAGAGAATTCAACCTTAAAGCTGGCCTGTGTCCATTTAAACTTCAGTCCTAACCTAATTTCAACACATGGCACAATTATTTTTCTCTAGCATCTTTTGTTGATTTTAGTATTTACTAGTCGCTGTTACCAGTTGTTGCCTACAAGGAAGAATGGGTCTGAGAAGTTAATAAAACCCCTCTAGTGCACAGAAGAGCAATACTAATAGGAATTCCATATTAGAGCTAAAAGTTGATGGGCAGCGTGGAACCACTGCACCAGAGGAGTTAATGTTTACCGACTCTGTCACTTCTCTTCGTATTTGTCACAAATGCGTCTGCTTTTCCTGCACCTTGAAAAACTCCCTGTTTTGAAAAATACTTGTTTGTGTGTAAACTCTTTCTTGCAATAAATCATCTTCCAAAACAGAACTCTGTGATCATTACAATGGGTCTTATTGGGCATGTAAATGAAGCCTCACCTTTCTTTTCAAACTGTATTCTGTTATTTCTAAAATGCTATGTTAGATAGCCAAGGCATTTTAGGGCTAAAGATAGTCTTAAAGATGATCTCTAATAGCCTAATCTGACAGCTAAGTGCAAGAATTAGATTAGGCTCTAATACTAAAACCAAAGCTTTAGATTTCCTTGCTGTTACTACTAAACTACACATCAACGATAATTAGATCATGTCGTTGTAAGAGTAAATCAATAGCAAACACTTACCTCTTACGTTTTAAATTTCTTTGTATGTTATTCTTGCTGGAAATGGACTAGTGTATGTTTAAATGGGACAAATACTATGTCATATACAAAGGAGACAAAACTCTTGGGCATCCAGGTAAAATTGTCTGCATTGATTAGAATGAATTTCTAGAATAATAAATTGTAAAGAAGAATTAACATTTACACGCTATTTCAGGCTATATAATTTCTTTTTAAATGAATATGATAATATTTTACACTATTAGCTTGTGAAATGACAGTTTATTTATTTTTAAAAGACAGATGTAAATTAGGCTTCATAATCTCTGATACCAGAGATATCACTAAACTACTTGTAAAAGTAAAATTTCAAGAGTAAAGTAAGTATATTGACACTGGATCATCACAATACTGAATATTTGCATATGCTGAATCACAGAGTGATATTGCAAAATATATATTTGGACTTCCTCTAGTATAAGATTCCTAAAATCCTTGGCATCTTCAAAGTAACACATGGTTTTCTTGTATGCTAGTAACTTGACTGATGGCTAGTAGGACCTAAACCCCACCCTCAACCACAGGACACTGGCAAAGGAAGGCCTGAAGATTAGATTGGCCAGTGATTTAATCAATTTTGACTTGATGCTGTAGTGAAACCTCCATGAAAACCCAAGGACAGGTTCAGAGGGCTTTAGGAGAGCTGGAGCTGGAGGCTTCTGGAGGTTGGTGCAGGTAGAAAGAGAAGAAAAGATCCATGGTCCTCCCCATAGTTGTTGCCTTATGCATCTCTTCCAGTATCTTTTGTATTGTTCTTTCCAGTGAAGTGGTAAATGTAAGTGAAATACTTCCCTGAGTTCACTAAACTACTCTAGCATGTTAATCAAATCCAAAGAAAGGGTCATGGAAACCTGGATTTATAGCTAGTTTATTAGAAGCACAGATATACAGACTTGGAGTTTGGCACAGGAAGTCAGGGACAGTCTTGTGGGACTGATCTCTTAACCTGTGAGGTAGATCTTATCTCCAGGGAGGTAGAATCAGAATTGAATTGGACATGTAGCTAGTACCTGTTCCAGAATTCCTTGTTTTCTTGGTGTAGAGAAAGCCCTGCCCTATGTATCCAGTTACAGAAACAGTCTGTGTCAGTTGTTGAGCAATTGAGAATAGGAAAAGCACTTTTGGCTTGTTTTTTTCTTTGTATTTTCAAACACAGATAATCAGAGACATAAATCCATTAAAAAGAGCAAATCCATTTCTTCCTCCTGGAATTCACTGTGATTCCCACTGAAAAGGCAAAGCTTATTTAATCATCCTTGAAGTATTAAATTCACTCTGTGACTTTGTCTTAGACAATCAGGGTGACAGATTTTTAATGAATAAAAGATAAGAAATAAAGACTAACGAGGAGCTGAAGGCTCGAAGACTGATATTTAATGGATCCTGACCTTTGCTGAAATTTTAGTTTCTTTGAATCATCTACATTATTTGCTGTTCTGAATCCATCCATGTTCTGTCACTTTTCATAAGATTTACGTCTGTGGATCTGTTTGTCGATTCTATGCCAAGTACATTTTTTAAAAAAGATAAAAAACATAACTTACTCAAATATAAGAAAGTTTATGCTAAAGAATTATTTGATTCAATAAGTAAAACTATCAGGGTAAAAAGGCTGCTTAGAGGAAAAAATAGAGCAACAAAGGTCAATTAGCCTGCTAGGAAAAGTAAAGTGAGTTCAATTAACCATAGAGTGCATTCCAGAGTCTTTTTTGTTTTTGTTTGTAACACAGGTGAGGCTGGACATGCAGCTTGCATATTGTTTTACATACATTTATTGGAACCCATGCTCACTCATTCCTGAGTGTAAGTGCTGTCGGGCTGCTGTCCAGCAATCTTCATCCACTTGTCCATGGGCCTTTGCAGAGGATCCAAAGAATAGTTGGCACGTGAAAGACATTTCTTGTGTCTTGTAGACAACATGCAATTGGGTCTCGTTTGCTTATCTTCTCTGACAGTTTAATTGATGCATCTATTCATATTTTTAATGAATATTGATTTAGGTGGCTTAATATAGATCCTATATGTAACTATTCTCTTATCATTTTTTTGTTCATTGTTACCTCCACACACACACACACACACACACATCTTTTCTGATTTCTCACTTCTCTTGTAAATACTCAAGTAAAAATACTTGAGTATTTTTAGCTGATTCCAGTTTGTTTAAATTCTTTTTTAAAAATTCTCCTTTCATAGACATCTGGTAGTTTCCAGCATATATTTCAGCTAAGTCCACTTGCAAATAATACTATACCACTTTCTGATAGTACAAGTACCATATATTAGAGTATTCTCAATTTTTCCTACTTTCTTCATACATTTATTTCACTTATATGAAGTCATAATTACCAGATACATGGTAGTTAAAGTAATTTTAAACACAGTGCAATTTGTTGGCTCATTTGAATATTAATTTTTTTTCATGTTCATTTATTTCCCCTCTAATACTCTTCTATTCTTCATGTTCTGAATTCATGGCCTATCTCATTTTTCTTCTCCATGAATGAGTTATTTTAAAGTTTCTTGTAAAGTAGATCTAATGCCCCCTCAATTTTTATTTGTGTAAAAAGGTCTTTGTTTCTCCTTTTTTCCTAAATCACAGGAAAATATATATAATAAAATTGCTGTGAAGTACATTCGCACTGATACGCAGCTAACACCGTCTATCTCTAGAACCGATTAATACTCTCAAACAGTTCCTTTACTTTGAAAGATAAATTTTCTGTATTCAGAATTCTAGTTGGTACTTTTATTTTCCTTTTCAAGACTTTAAATATTTTACTCCACAATCTTTGCTTACATGGTTCCTGTAGAGAAATGTAGTACAATTCTTATCCTTGTTCTAGAGATATTTTATTGTTTTTTTGTTTTTTGTCTCGATTTTCTTTCTTTCTTTGATTTTCTGCAGTTTGAATATAATATCCCTTGATGAAGGCTCTTACCAGGAGGTTTTATATATCTGTAACTGAATTAGATTCTGTATTCTGCTTGTTGTAAAAGTGGGTCTTCTCTTATATTCTTGTATCTTTGGGTTTTTTAAGGCACTCTTTTAGGGTGAGAGGTCTACAGACCTTTTAGCTGTAACTGTTCCAGTTGCCTTATTGATTTTGTAGAAAGGCATCCAGGAAGGGCAAATGTTCTCCAGCTGGTGATTAGATCTCACTCAGGCTTCGAGTGAGCCTGGGTTGGAAATTTTCCTTCTCTCTGATTGTTTAGGCTTTAGTAAACCCCTCCTGTATTAGGCTCAGGTAAAAACACTTTCCCTTAAGGGAAAGCTTTATTTAAAAAAGCAGAGAAATCTAAGTGTGTTTCAGAGCTTTCCTCCCACTACGAGAATCACAGAGCTTCATAGGGCTCCTGGAGGTAAAACTCATGAAAGTTCAAAAGTTACCCCCGAGAATGAGTCCCTTTGTGTTCCTCATTCAGAAGCTGGTCCACATGGAACCTCCAGCAAGTCATCAACTGCATTTAACTTGTTCTCCTGGCACTGCCATTAGCTGGAGATTTCTACTTCTGGCCTTCTGGTACAGAAAGCTACGCTTCTCTGTACCTACCTGTCTTGTCTTCCAAGACAGGAACTTGCCCTGTCACCCACTGGCTGATTAGTTTAGAAATAGTTGAATTGTACTTTGTTCAGCTTTTTTCTTGTTGTGAAGATAGAAATGATGACTTCCAGACTCTTTACATGTCAACTTGGAACCATAATGAGAATAATAGCCAGTTTCATCATAGATTTATGGTATCACATTTATTAAATAAATTGATTTTTAAGGGATCTGACTAAGCAAATGGCACACAGAAAGCTCCTGATAAACCACAGATACTTTTATTGCTATTCCCTAAGCCACCTTTAAAAGCCAAGACTGAGTAAATCACTAGTCATAAAGTCAATGTACTAGCAGTGAGTGTTGGGATATAGCAAGTGTTTCTTATTGTCTTCCCCTCAGATCATTGTTTCCAGCCACTGAGAGTTAGATCACTGCTCCCAATAGAGAGACTCACCCATCTGGAACATCCTACCTAAAAGCTTCCACAGGAAATCCTCAGTATCATAAAATATTTCTCTATTTGTCAAATTATCAACAACAGGTTAAAAAATGAGTGATTTCAGCAAAGCATCAGTGTTCCAATTATATTTTCTATGCAAAAGGACAATTATACATAGAAGGCCTTTCTAAACAAACTGAATTAACATATGAAAAAATAAAACTGTATGACTCATAGGAAGCACAATGTTTCCATCATAATCTCCTCCCCATTCTCTCCTTGCAAGGCCAAATCAAAGTGTCTTTTTAAATTAAATAAAGAATTTTGGATTCAAGATTACAGTTTAATTAAGTTGTAAAAATTGAAAATTCAGAAATGTTAGTATGTTATTCTTTTAATGTAGTCTAAACTCTTCAAATCGTGTTTGAATATTTTGTAAATTTGGCCTATCTGATCTGATCAGTATGTTTTCTACTTTTTATGGCCTTCAATTTTTGAGTAATATTATTTTTGGTATAGTCCCTAAACATATTATTTGTAGCACTAATTACCAACCATATTATCTGTTATTTCTTCTTTAGGGTACGAAATCACTTTCTCTTAGGGAGAAAAATTATTTTCCTGTAGAGAAGCAGTTGGCCTTTACAATATGGATCTTGACTTCCCTTGAAGATTCTTTGTTCTTATCAATAAGTACTTAACTACTTACAATATTTATTATTTTTCTTCTGACTATAAAATTATATTTCAGATGAGTAGAAATTTGTAGACACAGTGCTCTAGGTTCCCCTGACTCCACATTATTCTCAGGTAGAAAGATCTTCTCATTGCTCATCAAAGAGTGGTCTATGAAACAATAGCCAGTGGTGTAATGGCTAGGCATGGTGTGTAACAAGTACCCCAAAACTGTGCAACTTAAAACAAAAACAAGTATGCTTTCACACTTCTGTGAGTCAGAATATGGCTACAAATTAGCTGAATATTTCTGGCTTGGAGTTTCTTCTAAGACTTACATGAGGCGCCAGTTGGAACTGCAGTCATCTCAAAGCTTCATGTAGAGAGGATTGGTTTCTGAGCTCATTTGTGACCTGTTGGCAGCTGGCAGGTCTCTTACCTTGTGAGATGTTGCACAGAGATTTCAGTTCCTCCTTTGTGAATCTCACAATAAGGCCTTTAACAGCATGAAGTGTGGCTTTCTAAGCATCAGAGAGTATGCTTCATAGAAAACCCACTACTTGGGGCTGGGGATTTAGCTCAGTGGCATAAGCACCTGCCTTGCAAGCATGCAGTTGTGAGTTCAATCCCCGGTAAACATTAATTTTGTGTAATCTTTTTCAGTAGTCACATCTCATCATTTTGTCATGTTTTATCATTTAGAAACTAAAGGACCAACAACAAGGAAACACACAAGATATACATATAGGGAAAGAGAAATAATTGAGAGATATTTTATTGCTGCCTATCCAGTTTATATCAGCTAATAACTTGTGACAAATGTGCAGTTATGGAACTGGTGAGGAGGACTGAATTTTAATAAGATTTCTAGGTGATTTAATAAGATCCCTGCCCCAGGAGCCCAGCCTGCTTATTCTGTTACAGTGACTGCATTCCCACTTAATTTTCCTTACTTTTTGGTTGACTTTCATAAACAAAAAGTGTGATTGTCCTTTCCATTCATTTCTTTGCCATTCAACAACTAGGGGAAATTTTCCAGTTATTGAAGCAAATGGCAGATTGAAAATAACAAGTAGGAGAACAAGTAGGAAACAGGCAACATAAGAACTGTGTCAAACAAATCTAATGCCATTATTAAGCAATTAGGGGGATAATAATCCTACAAGGGGTAACTGAAAAATATGGTGAATGTAAAACTTTAAAAAGGTAGTTAAGGTAAAAGATACATTGTCATTAATTTACCTCAAAATACTCCCTTCAAACACTCTTATCCCATTATTTTTGCGACTTTCTGAAGCAGTTCTGGAAGTTCTCTTTGGTGAGTCTTTTTCGAACTCTGGCCAAAAATATGGTGACTGCTGTATGCCATCCAACAGAAAGCCAGGCTCGTAAAATTATTAGGGTGTGTGTTATGGATTAAAAATTGGTGATCAATTGAACTTCAGATGAATTAAATCAGCATGGTGCTGAGCATAGATGTTCCACCTGAGGAAAGTTGCCAGCATAATTAGAGACGTGGAGAAGGAGAAGCTAGGCATTGTGGGTTCTCCTACATGTTGCTGTTTGAGCCATTGGTTCTCCTGGAGGAGCTCGTCATGACTGACTTTCCCGGTGTGAGTTCGGCCATTGGCGTCAGAAGAGCTCGGGACCTTGTTGGTGAGAGCAGCTGTGGTTCACTTTGGGAGAGCTCTGGGCCTTACATCGAGCATCTACCAGAGGGGAAGATGTGTCCTGTTTAATCTCCAGGAAAAACTTGTCATGCTGGCCTTCTGACATGTATTCGACTATTCTTATTGTCAGAGGAGCTTGGGGCCTCTGTTTCACTGAAGATGGCTGTGGTGCTTTTCAGGACAGCACTGGTCTTGTTGTGAGTGTGACTTCTTGGCTTCAATGTAGAACCCTCAACCTACCTTAGGTCAGACTACCTACCGTAGGCTTAGACTACAACAGCATGTCAATCAGTAGAGTGCAGAAACAACATACAGAATGCAAAAAGAAAAAAAAAAGAAGTAAAAGAAGAAAAGAAAAATTGTCAACTACTCCTCAAATGAAGGACTAATATGTAAAATATATAAAGAATTAAAAAAAATTATCACCCAAAATTAAAGACATAGTCAAAAAAATGAGCAAGTGAGCTGGGAAGCTGAGGCAGGAGGATTGCAGCAAGTTCGAGGCCAGCCTGGGTTACACAGTGAGTCCAAAGCCAGCCTGAACTTCATAGCAAGACACTGTTTAAAAAAAATAGGGTTGGGGATTTAGCTCAGCTGCATAAGTGCCTGCCTTGCAAGTGTATAGTCGTGAGTTCAATCCCAGTTCAAAAAAAAAAAATAATCTTCAAGAAGGCAGGAACCTCAGCAACCCATTTGGGATCCCTTCTGTCTCTCTCTGTCTTTCTCTCAGTACATATATTCTGCTCTTAGAAAAGGAAAAAGAAACAGAAATTTTAAAAATAGCAATTGCTGGCATGGCTGTTGTGATAAGGGAACCCTCCTACACTGCTTTCAGGTAGAGTAATGTAAAATAGTACAACCAATATGGAAATTAGTATGGTGATTTCTCAGTGAACTAAAGTCAGAAATTCTATACAACCCAGCTAACCTCTGCTAGATGTATTCTCCAAAGAGCTTAAGACAGTATACTACAGTGACACACATCTAGCAATAGTTACAGTGGCACAATTCATAATAGCAAGATCCTGGAAACAGCCTGGACCAACTAACAGATGATTGTATAAAGAAAATAGTATCTGTATGTAATGGAATACTACTTGGCTACAAAGAAGGACAAATTTGAGACATTTGTAGGAAAATGCATGTACCTGGAAAAAATAATGCTGAGTGAAATAAATCAAGCACACAAACTTGAATGCCATATGGCACCTCTCATCTGAATTAGGCAAAGTACAAATGAAGAGAGACAAAGAAAGAATAGAATGAGACAAAGGGATGGATCTCTTGCAGATGGGAAGAGGTCCAGGGGACTGAGCATGAGGGGTGAGAGGGAGGAGATGGGGAAGTAGGTAGAGTGAAGATATTCCATGTGGAGGTCCTAATAACCTCAGTGAGTATGGACATTGTATGCCATAAACAAACTTAAAATTAACAAGAATGAAAAGAAGGAAAGAGGAATTAGACGAGGAGGGAGGTCTGGGGAGGGAAGGGAATTTACAAAATAAACAAGCTGCATTATGTACATGTTTCAACTCTCCAAGATGACTATAAAATACATGTACTGTAAACATGCACTAATAAAAACAAAATTATGGTGCATCCACTTTATTCACCAGATCTGTCTCCCTGTGACTTCTTGAATTGATGCAGAACATCAAAGCAGCCATGACAGTGCAACTAAAGTCATTTGCAAAAAATCAGTTCCAGAACTGATTCAGAAAGTGGTAAGAACACTGGGAGAAGTATGTCTAAAGCAGTTATTTTGAGGGAGATTAGTCATAATGGATATTTTATGCAATATTTTTAAAAATTTAAATTCATACCATATTTTTTAAAAAAAATTTTAAGAGCAGCAATATTTATTGAGAGAAAGAAAGTTTCTGTCTGAGAGAGAGGCAGAAGGGGTCCTGAGTGGGTTGCCAAAGACTGTCTTTTCTAGGGATTTTTATAGAGTAAGAGGTGAAGTGGGGCTAAGGTGGGGAAAACTGGAAACTCACAAGGTGGGCATGGGAGGGACACAGAACTATAACCAGCCAATGAGATTAATTGTTCAGGTAGAACTGACCAAATTAGGGACAAATGGGGAAGCAGAGTGACATAGCAAGTGAGCATTCTAGGGATCAATGACTTCCTGTAGGGGATTGGGATGGTGACTCCTGGCTTCTTAAGATGATCTATACCTAATCCCTAATGTTTATACCTAGGGTGTGGTGCATTTGTTTTGCCTTCTATCTTAAGATCTGACCCTCAGCAAGAGGTGTGTGTCTTCTCCAAGGTCACAAGACATTTGACCCTCTATGCTGGCTTCCTCAAGGGCCTACCCCTGTCTGACTGCGTCAGCTGCCTGTAACATTCCCCCCTCCGAAGAAGTATCCCAAACTGCCATGAAGGAGAAATGGGCGATGGTCGATCTGGCTTCTGCATGCTGGAAGGGGTCATAGTTGTCAATTGGTAATCAGAGATATTCTACAGAGAGTCTATCTAAAGGCCCTCAATAGACACCAGGCAGTTTCATCTTGAGTTGGTGTACAGCTTTAAGTCTGAAGGAGATAAAGCCAAAGAAACAAGTATGCATTGACCAAATAATAGAATCAACAGGATTATTATGAGTACAGTTAACAAACGGTTCCAGCAAGAGGAGCGACTACTGGCTTCCCATAAGGAAAATAAGACAAGGACCAGGAAATTTTAGAATCTGATGTGTCATTGATTTTTCATCTAATATCTTAAACAGTTAATTGAGATATAAGCAAAAGGATCAGGAATGTACACACATTTAGTTTTTATAATTGCGTAAGTGCTTCCTGTGCCGTTAGTACATTAGAATGTCTAATGTATTTCTATGTTTGTAGTTCAGTCTTTGGGGAAATTATACCTCTATATGGTTTTGGGAAAAGAGTGAATTGTTTTAGTTGCTTTCAGTTCAACCTATGAACAACACAAATGGAGAAAGGCAAAGTTGACTCATATAAAAATGGAATCCTCTGTTGTCCAGTTAGAAAATCTCACTGTAAATTTTGAATGAGAAAGCAAGGGAATGCTTTGCAGAAGGGACAGCAGTGACTCCTACATGGCCTTGGGCTTTTCTTCTGAAAATTCCAAACCCAAAGCAGTAGGTGGAAATGTATGATGTCTCTTCAGATGACAGAGTGACAATAATATCCTTATGGATTTTCTGAGGAAACACAGGAGTGCTTTACAAAAATAGCTACTAATAAAACCTTTCAAAATTTTAAGCACAGGTAGGTAAAAATGGTCTGTGATCATCAAAGTGAGGATGTGGTAAGTTTGGAAAGGGAGCAGATTGATCATGAGATTATGCAAAGGAAACATGCACATAAACTGGGATCAGCTGCTGGAAATAATATTCAAAGTGTCTTTACCAGTGGAGTCTTCAATTCCTGCTTTAAAATATATAAACGTTAAATAATGTGGCTAAAGAAAGAGGACTTGTCTGATCTAAACTCTGATTCCTGAAGTACAAATCAGGAAAAATCCTGATTGCTTCCTCCTAATCAGAAACTAGGGTTAAAATATAACATTAAAAGGCATGCCTGTCTCCACGAACTTCATTTTTGACTTTCAAAGAAGTCTTTATTCTTGTAATTCAAAGTACAGCTTGCAGACCATTTGGAATTTATGCCATGCATATTTTGAATGTTACAATATGAAGGTGTAACTGGTAGGTAGCTTACTTTTTTCTGTGTCATTGACATTCATAAATAACAGGGTACCAAGAAGTAGGAGCAGTTGTGAGAGGTCTGATTACATGGTGCTAACCAAGCCTCCCATGTGACAAGATAGACTGAAAAATGTCCCTATTTGGAAGATACATTCTGTAGCTGGTGTGCACATATCAGTTAATTATGGACATAAAAATGCTGTCGATGCTTATCTTGAGATATAAATATAATTTTTAAATTCAAATGGCGAGAGCACAAATCATTATTATTATGACGCACTTTCTGATAAGGTAATTAAAGTCATGTAGAACTTAAACTGTCTTTGCAAGAAGCGTGTTCCAGCTCCATTTTGTGCTCAAGCTACTGAGCAGTAAAACTGTTCTGTCGCCTCTATGGCCTGCATAATTTTCTCATAGCAAAGACAATTTAGTGATCAAGTGGCCATAGTAAAAACCAAACATATCAGAGTATCCAGCAGAATTGGAGGGAAATCATATAGAATCTAAAGAACATTGTTATCAAATAACATCTTAGCAGAACTGCCTGAAGACCTTCAGGGACCCTGTGGTTCACTAAAGATCAGAATAAAACCTCACAATTTTTCTTCTTGTGTAGGGAAACCAAGGTTCTATATGGTAAGCCATTAATAGTGCCAGTGTCAAACTGAGACTCCAGGCCACATTTTTCATACAACACCATAAAGGAAGTCAACTTGATTAGCACTTCCTGATTAATTGGAAGTTTCAGCATATTCTTTCTTGGATTCAATCATGTTAATTCATAATCTTTGTATATTCTTTTTCATTTTCCCTCTTTTTCTTTTGTACTGGGAATTGAACTCTCGGTTTTCCCACTGAGCTGTAGCCCGAGCCATTATTTTATTTTGTATTTTTATTTTGAGATAAGGTCTCACTAAGTCTCCAGTTTCCCTAGGATTGGCCTGAATGTTTTATTCTCCTAACTCAGCCTCTAAAATTATGGGATTATAGGAATTCACCAACACGCTTAGCTAACTTATATTATTTCAGTGTTAAAATGACCATTTGGAAGAAAACACAGATCTAGTAAAGGAATATTTGCTCTTTCAAGATCTCTCATTTCAAAGTCTATCATAGACCCAGTCATTGCCTGTCAAATTCACATAAAATTTCAGGCAGAACCAGTTATGTCACAGTAACCAGTTATGTCACAGTTATTCACCAGTGAATCATCAGAGACTTAGCATGAAGAAGAACCGCAGCACAGAAACTGGAGGAACTAGAAAACACAGAGGAGGAAAAGACGTTCACATCTCTTTGTCTCAGTCAGTCTGCCCACATTTTGGAGAGGGTGTAAAGTCCTGTTTGTTCCCTTTTTCAATTTGTTTCACCAAGTGTTTACAGAACACCTCTGCTGTGCTAATACCAGTTATCACCTCTGAGCAAACAGATGACAATTGTGTACAATCACTTCTAGAAGTCCACTTCCTGTTTGCAATACTATCTGTACTTCATAAATTTAAGATAGGAAAAATTAGACCAGTTACCAGTGTCTAAATCCTGAGAATGAGTAAAAACAGGGCTCTATGCTGAGAATGATTCACTAGTGAAATGTTCTTTCCTGAACTACCACTATTCTTCCCTAGTCCTGTATCACTGACCCACAGAAAAAGTCCAGGCTCTTTCCATGGGTGCAATTTGATTTAAAGTCAGTACATGTTGGACGGATCCCATTTGGGTGCTGACTTTGTGCAGAAAAGTAGTCTTCTGGTCCCTGGCACAGAATAGCGGCCTAGACAGACCAAGTCCTTTACCTTCTGTGATTCCTCCATGCACATTGGGGGATAGAAAATGAGTTAAAAAGTAAGAGACGGGATAATTTTTGACTTGTCATGGATGTTATGAAAGAAGCAATAGACATGAAAGCATAATATAAACTGAGTGTGGGCATTCAGCACCATGATTGACCAGGAATGGGCTCTCCATTTAATCTAAGCCACTAAGATGGTCTCAACTCTGAGTATCTTCAGCATGGTCACAAGAATCCTTAAAGACCCCAGATAAAGGTTTCATGCCACCAGGACAAGACAATTCTGTTCTTAATTAATGGCCAAACTTCATAAAATCTAACACAAGGTAATATAATATAATATAATATAATATAATATAATATAATATAATATAATATAATATAAAAGTAACCCAAAGGGAAAGGTGGGCAGCTACTGGAGACAGAAACAACATGGCAATTTAGTTCCTTGGCTGATTGTTCATACTTTCAAGAGACAGCAGTAGGGAAACTGCATCTTATTTCTTGGAGGATGCCATCTGTGGCAGTGAGGGCTCCTGGTAACAGCCCAGCCCCAGCCATTGGGGCTGGTGTGCCCTGCACTCTCACAGAAGGAAGCTGTTTACTCCCCCGGGAGGACCCAAGGTTGACGCAATTAAATCCATAATCAGCAGCTTAAATCCATAATCAGCAGCAGCCAGATCAACACTTTCTCGTTGACTTTGCTTTTGTCATTTTCCCCCAACAACTGGTTCAATGGCCTATAAAATTCAACCTTCAGTAGCAAAAGTTTTTCTTATTTAAGTAAACCCTTTCATGGTCAAAAGAAATCTACTCCCCTCTTATTGCCCAATAAAATGGGGTGCGGGAAACTTGTATTTGCTGCAGCCACTGTGAAGACAAAAAATACTGACGGAAAAGTTATTCTATGTATGTTTTAAGCCCCAAGTGACACAATGCCTGGGACCATGTACTTCCTATTATCTTACAAGTTTAACTTTCACAGCTCCTACAATCATGACTATCTTTCAAAGTCAAAGGCTGTAAGCTATGGATAAAATAGCTTCTTTCTTTAAGGAGCTCACAGCTTTAGTTGAAGAAAAAACTCCAATTATCAGTAGAAGTATGAGACAGTACAAAATTAAGCTGTGTGGTAAGCTACAAAGCAAGCAGATTGTAGTGGTTAAGAGAACCTGCAGTGGAGACTGGAGTCAGCAAGCAGTGTTGGATGGAAGACGGAGGGTTGCAAGAGTGGGGAGGATTTGGAGAGGACGAGTGTAGAGTATTTTGAGTGAGTACAATAAAAGATCATGCCAAGACATGGACCTGGACCAAAGCATTTTCCTGGGACTGGGTGGGGAGACGAACACACACAGCTGTAGCTCATTTGGGGAGCAGTTAGGAAATGGCCAGCTGAATATTGCGCCATGTTGTCAGAGGCAGAGCAAGTTTTGCGAGCTACAGATGCCTGTTGAGGAATTTTGTAAGAGTCTGACTCACACTGACATTCTACCCTCCTCAGTGAACCTAGGCACATTTTTGGTGATTTGTAAATATTTGTATTATTTGTACCTTGAACAGTGTCAGGATGGCTCATAGGGGATATAGGTGAATTTGAACATAAATACTGCCAGGAACCATCACCCCTCAAGAAAAGTCATTGCAAGGTCATAAAAACATTATCCTACAGAAACATCTCAAGGTTTACTAAGTGCACATATTTTAGTTGATAAACTCTTCAGAGAAAAACAATTTGCATTGTTACTATTCACACAATTTATTCTTGGTATTTTTTGAAGAAAAGATGAGGATCTGAGGAAAGTTAAAATTCTTTAAGTTATATTCTATGTTTCTTATAATTATATTTACATTTTCATTGTTTTTAACCCTACAATCCTATATCTACTGGAGTCATTAGCAGAAATGTCATCTCTCCTAATGTTTGTCCATCATGGCCACTCAATCCAAAGTTCGACTTCAGTTACGGATTAACTCCACCAGGAAATATTTTTATACAAATGCATACTTTTGAAAACAATAGGCTCCTTTTTCTCTTATGGGCTGAGTCATTCAAGAATGAGCGCCTTTGGTAATTCTGCAAACACACAAATCTGAGTTAGCCTTGAACCTTAAAGAGAAAATTGGCACGGACCATCCTTTTGGCTTAATGGCCCAAGTGAAAGAACAGAAATCCATTTGCAAATGAAAATGAGTGTGAGTAGGACCTCTAGTGGCTAAAAATATCCCTTCTTACCTGTCTATTGAGTCTGTAGGATCCACATCTTCCAGACCAACAAAAAAAGCCGTTTGGAGCAATGCTATCACAGCCTCCTTCCTTAAGTCCCAACACACTGGTTGGCAGCAATGTTCACACTGAACCTTGGGATATGCAAAGAGACCTTCCTTTGAGTTTTGATGATAGATTTCTCCAAAGTATTTTAGAGTTTCAGAAGAACGTCACACCTAAACAGTACAGAGAGTTTTAGAGCTTTCCCATATCCCAGTTTTGATCAGTATGCCCCTGATATATGGGAAGCATATCAGATATCAGGTGCTCAGAAGTATTTATACACTTCATCTTGCAAGGTGGATCATCTTAGTGGGTTAACACCTTTTCAGATTCAAGAGAATAGTAGGGCAATTTCATTCTTAAGAACAAAAGCACTATTCACTACCATTCATGTTGACATAATCATAAAAAGTATAGGTGTTTCAGTTTAACTCTTTTCTGAAGATTTCATTTATTGCACATTGAGAATAAAATAATGCTTCTAGAACAGTGTTATATTTTGCTAATGAATACTGAGTTTTTATAACGACGCCTAGAACATTATTACTCAATAAATAGAAGTTTCTGATCATGCAAATTATAACTCCCTAATTTTCACACCTTCATCCTTTTCCCATCTCTAGGGATCCACAGACATGTTCCTGTGTGAAAACAGAAAAACTATTATGTGGGACAGAAAGAATGCATTTCTTAGCAGAGATTTTGCATTTCTTAGCAGAGATTTTGCTACGCAATTTTCAGATATCTTGGTTAGGGTCATGGATGGAGTGGAAACTGTTTTTACTCTGTAGGAGTCTGGTGCGTCTGACAAGAAGTGAGTTCTTTGATTATAACTCCTGCCATTAGTCAGCAGTTTACAAAAATATCCTCAGATAAAGTGCAGTAATATTATTTTCTATGAACTTGGAACTGCAGACGCACCACACAGGATCTCAAATGAACTGGGAGTTTCTCGAGACATAAAATAACTGACATATCTTTCTTTGTTCTCCCCGCTTTTCCACAGGTTAACCTCAGAGCCACAGATGTCAAGCTCATGCGGCAGTTGCTGGTTATCAATGAGAGCATCGAGTCCATCAAGTGGATGATTGAAGAGAAAGCCACTATCACCAGTCGAGGCAGCAGTCTCAGCGGCAGCCTGTGCAGCTTGCTGGAGAGTCAGAGCACCTCCTTGCGTGGCAGCTACAACAGCCTGCAGGACGGCAGTGATGGGCTCGATGGCATCTCTGTGGGAAGCTACCTGGACACTTTGGCAGATGATGTCCCGGGACATCAGACCCCTTCGGACTTGGATCAGTTCAGTGACAGCTCCATAATAGAGGATCCACAGGTGCTACACAAGCACCCCAAACTCGATGCTGAGTACTACTGCTTTGGCTAATGATCCAGGTTTTCACATGGGACTGTTGTGCAATTAACTTGTGTCTATCCTTCTCTGCTGCTATATTTTTGGTGTTTGTTTTTAAATAAGAAAACCTTTTTGAAGAAGCTTATTTTTAAACTGCTTCATAGTCTTTCTTTTGCTCCTAATATTTCTCATCTAGATTGATTTATTTTTCTCTGTTACAGCTCTATTTTTATTTATTACAGTAATTTTCCCCCTTTTACTGTAGCACAAAGAAAGTAGGGGGGAAAGAATAAGCAATAAGTCTGTCTTTGCTTTTGTTTTCAGAGCAAGGGGTCAGGGATTATAAGAAATACTTGGCTAAATTTTACAATAAACCAAAGTCTGATAACTGTTAAGTCCGTTGCTTGTGTTCCTAAATGATTGAAAATTTTATTTCCAAGCTAAAACAAAATATATCATTATTTGTATATTAAGTTGAATAAAATGCTTAAAATTATCATAATTTTGAGGCTACAATATCTGAATGTATAATCAGAAATACTGTTAGTCACATACTTTTATATGGCCCTATTTGAAAGATCCCCCCTCCCCATGAAAGTAACTTGTTTAACTCACTTGGTATTGATACTATAGATTAGCGTTACACCAACACCAATTTTAACTCAAATATTAGACTTAGTTATGTGATAATATACAGTATATGCCATTCTACCAAATTTCAAAGAATAATTGAGATTAATTATAAAGATTATTAGAGAAAAAGATGTCCCAAACAAATATATTTTGAGGTTTTGTTGGCATTTTCTTATATGAATTTTCCATTTTGATAGAATACATAAATGCATAAATGCACATGTACAGACAGATGGAGAGATAGATTGATACACAGATAATAGATATTCTTTAGTAGAGAAGAAAAATAATTCATTTATGAAATTCAGTGTGATATTTTTTCAACTTGGTATAAACAAATAATCTTTCAGTTTT
Organism: Dolichotis patagonum; assembly: GCA_004027295.1. NCBI lineage: Eukaryota > Metazoa > Chordata > Mammalia > Rodentia > Caviidae > Dolichotis > Dolichotis patagonum. The sequence continues at coordinate 210,736 of PVJX010000095.1, forward strand.
CTAAAATACCTGGAAATACTATAACTCATGTACGGAATGAAAACACTTAGTTTTGATATGGTACTGTTAATCCTCTGCATTTATCTTGATGATTTCCAGTGAGACAATTTAATTAAGATTTCAACTTATTTGTAATGATGTATGTTTTCCTGCCACTTTCCAATATGAATCAAAAAGACTTCTTATAACTAAGAAATGTCCATATTCAAAAAAGATTATCTCTCATATTTTCTGCTGTTATATATTCATTGCAGATTTGTCAAATTTATTGTTTATCTGCAAGACATATATCATTCAATTTGCAATTAAAAATTTTTACGGTCTATATTATACATATATAGTTTCCCACAAATTGCTTAATTCCTCATACTATTTCATGGTGTAAGGACATCACTGTTCTATAGTTCTCTTAGTTACTTATGCCATTGTTGAGATAAAATACCTGACACCCACAAGTTAGTGGAGGAAAGGTTTATTTCAGCTCACAGTTTGCAAAAGTTTCAGCCATAGCAGACAGCTCCAAAGCAGGCAGCGAGGCAGAGGAGATGCAGTCTATGGCACAGCAGGCAGACAGCAGCAAATAGCAGCAGCAGCAGGTCAGCAAGACCCCATTTATACTCTACCAGGACCACAGCAGACCCAGTGTGGGTCTCCCCATTATACACACCCAGAATTATACTAAACTAAAACAGTGAGCTAACCAGGCATTACACACCTTTAACCTCTGTCTCACACTCTTAATCCACATTCACACAGCCTAGATTCAGCTGCCTCTGAAACACCCCACCTACAACTGCATGAAGCTTCAGGGGGGCTATCTAGATATTATCCATAACAATACTTAAGAAAACTGAGGCACATAAACGGTAAGTACGCTAGGTCAAATGTATCAGAAAGTGTCAAAGCTAGAATTGGGTTTGTTTTATCACTAATAATTGGTAGAGTTTTTCGATGCAATAAAGGAGCAGAATATAAAAGTAAAAGTGGCCTTTATTCCAAGGATGTGGAGAGGGGCCCATAACCACAAACAGTCTGGGTTTTCCTCTACCCTGGATATAGGGTATGGGGCATATGTAACCTTTGACCTGGGGCGGTGCTTAGGGTAGGCATTGATGACACGCGAGAAGCTGATTGGAATTTTCTTTGTGCACACTGGGAAGGGAAAAAGGAAGTTGTAATAGGGGAAGGAGGAAGAGACCTCGGGGTAAACATCCCTGATTTGGCCTTCCACCACCATAATATCCTGTAATTTATTCTAGGGCAAAACTCTTTCATTCCTGTCTTTTTATTGTTAGGAAAAGGGCAAAGTCTCTCTCTTTCTTTCTGCTGAAAGGGGGCACTTTATTGGGATTAGGAAAGTTGACAGGATGACAGTTGATACCCATGTAGACAAAGCTAGTACCAGTTGTTTTAGCCAGGACAACTTTATCATTAGTGAATGCTCACATCCTAGATTGGAGAAACAAATAGATAAGGTGCTATGAGGAGGCAGGCCACTATCATATTTAAGGGCCCAGGAGACGTAGAAAGAAAGGTGTCTTTGATTTAAATATCCCGTTCCATCAGGGCCATGGTGAGGGAGAATCTGAAAAATAAGTCTGAGATTAGGAGGAGTGAAGTTATGAGAGGAGACTATTCCCCCATCTGAGAGGGTAAAAGTTAAGAGTGTAGGTAGGAAGGGCTTGTCTTTGGTCCAGGAGTTGAGCTGGAAAGAATAAGAAGCATGAGAAATATAAGGCCTGATGGTTGAATTATGTTTGAGAAATTATAGAGTAGAGGTGGGGAAGGCCATGGCTGTATCACTGTAAGGGAGGTTAGAGCTTAGACTCACAGGGATCTCATGTTTAACTAAACAGCTGAGGGTAGAGAGAACTAAGAGTGTTGTTTTATAGAATAACATGAAGACAACTTTATGAACGATGTGGGAGTCTTTAGAAAGACTGTCAAGAGTCCTACTTTAAAAAAAATAATTAATATGATGTAAGGGATCAGGAACCAAATAGGACAACAGCATATTACTTAGCCTGAAAGTTGTGGCTGTGAGACCTTGGTGAGATGGAGATGGGTAAGAGATAGCAGATGAGATGACCACTCAAGATGTTTAGATTTAGGGTTAGGAGGGCACTGTGTAGCTTGAATGATGTGGAATCAGGATGGCAGTCTAGTGACTTTGACTGCTGTTGGGGTTGCCAAGAAGACCAGGTAGGGGCCACTCCACCTTAGTTGTAGTCATGTGGATTTAGAACATTTGAGATAAATTAGATCTCCTGAAGATATGGGAAGATCTGGTTTGGTCTCATCAGAGGATTGGGGGAGGCAGAGATCAGCATGTTGTCATAACAAGTGTTGGAAGAAGGAGAGGAGAGGGATGTAGTCAGTAAGAGGAGGGAGACTTTGTTGAGTAGGAAGATTGTGGAGTAGGAACAGTCAGCCATACATGAGTTCAAAAGGGCTTAAAAATGTAGGAGCCTGGGGAAATGTCCTGAGCTTGGCTAACGCTAGAGGCAGAAGTTGAGGCCAAGGTTGGTGCAGTTCTAAAATGAGTTTTGTGAGGTATATTTTTATGAGGCCATTTGCCTTTTCTACTTTTCCTGAGGATTGTGGATGGTATGGGATGTGTAGGCACTAGGTGATGTGTAAGTTTGAGGATACTTGTTGAGTGATTTGAGAAATAAAGGATGGACCATTATCTGACTGAGTACTCTGAGGTAAACCAAACCTTGGGATGATTTCCTGTAGCAGCACTTCAGTAGCTACACCAGCAGTATCCCTGGTTGTGGGAAAGGCTTTTATCCATCCTGAAAAAGTACAAACAAAGGTAAGAAGATATTTGAGAGTTTTGTGGTGGGGCATGTGTGTTAAATCTACCTGCCAGTCCTGACTAGGAGTATGTCCATGAAATTGATGAATAGGAAAGGAAGGGGGTGGTATGTGTCTCTGAGGAGAGGTTCTAATACAGAGAAGACAGATGTAAGTTGTTGAGACTTGAGAGTGTCTGGGTCAGTCTACACAAACACAAAGTAATCCTGACAATCAGGGTGTAGGGGGGATGGTAAAAAAGGCATCTTTAAGGTCTAGGACTATGAAGTGAGTGGTGGAGGGAGGAATATGAGAGAACATAGTACAAGGGTATGCCACCATTGTGTGAATTGGAATAACATCATCATTGATTACTTTAAGGTCTTAGAGTCTGGAACCTGCATGAAATAGGCCCTGTCTGCAAAGGCTGTGTAGGTTGGCAGTCAACACCCACTACAGAGACTGAGGACTTCATGCACTGGCCTGAAAACTCACAAAGAATACCATATATGATCTCTGTATTTACAAGTACAGAGAATGTCCTACCTGAGGCCTCCAGTGAGACCTGGGGCTCTGAGAAGGATACTTTAATGGGAGTCTGTGAACCCCAAGCCCCATCAATCTTCAGCAGCAAGTCCGAGTACATCAGTCAGTGATGAATGTGGTGGTGATGAAATCTCCTGTGAGGGAAAGGTGTTAGACGATGGCTTACCAGCTCTCTGGTGGCTAGGACAGTCACTCTTCCAATGGCCCTTGAGATTGCAATAGGGGCAAGGCCCCAGAGGAACACCAAAGTTGGGACACTCTTTTCCCAATGTCCTTTTAGTTGCTCTTGAAGCATGGTCCAGGAGGGGCTTGGGCAGCTCTGCCTGTCTCTATTTACCTGTCTCAGGGCTCCAAATATCACTGCTAAAAGATCAGATGGTCATTTTTCCTACTGATTCTTATCTCTGTTGTTGAACACATGAAAAGCCACATTAAGGAGGTCTCCTTGTGGGGTTTGAGGGCCAAGTTTAGCCTTTTGTCTTGGAATCTGGCCCACAGTGGGAGGTATCTGTCTCTTCTATGCTCACAAGATATCTGGTCTTCTGTGCTGGGTACTTTGAGGCCTTAGCCCTGTTTGACTGCCTATAACATTTTTAACTGCCTATCGCATTTTTTTTTCTCTGAAGAAGTAACCCAAACTGGCATGAGGGATAGTGGACGGTGACTGATCTGGCTTCTTCAGGCTGAAGGGGGCTGAAGTTGTTGAACAGCTGTCAGGGATACTCTGCAGAGCTTTTTACTAGTGACCCTCAGTAGATAGCAGGCATTTTCATCTTGGGTAATTGTGTAGCTTTAAGTCTAACGGAGAGAAAGGCAAAGAATCAATTAAGTATGAGGAGTCAAATAATAGAATCAACAGGATATTTATGAGTATAATTTTAGTAGTGGCTTTCCATAAGGAAGATAAGGATAAGGTCCAGGAATTTTAGAAACTTGACATATCATTCATTTGTCATATGCATACTTAGATTTTACAGTTGTATAAGTACCTCTTGTAGTAGAATATCTACTGTCATCTGATTTTGGAGGATAGCTTGTTTTATTAATTTTATGGTTTTTTTTTATTTAGGAGAGAGTTGAGCTGTGGTGTCATTTAAGGCCAGTTGAGTATAGTTAATTAGGGACCCAATATGCATTATATAACCTTTTTCTGAAAAAGATCTGTTGGATCTCAGTAAAAGGAATCTAAAAGGAATTTATAATTATCTCTTACTTTTAGTTGTTGGACATCCAGAAGAAAAGACTGATAACAGTACAGTGTAGTAAATTTAGTAAGCTTAACATAGAACATTAAATGGAACTATTATTTTCTATTAACCATGGATGTTTTAACACTTGAACACTGAAGAAATTTGTGACATTGTTTAGCCTGTTTAATATTTAAGCATCTCTAAGTATAACATATACATTACATAAATTTTTGTTTAAAAATTATTTGACTGGTGACCTCATATTGGTTTGACTTGGATCTCCTGGCTGGAGCACAAGAAAAAGGCAAATATCTGGATCTGAAAGAAAATTTTTGTCATCATAAATAATCCCAACTTTTATATTTGAAGGAGTAAAAATACCATAAAATCAGCAACAATGAATTGTCTTTGCCATATGAACTTTAGTTGAGGTGTCTTCAGTAAGTATATGGAGATTATTGGGACCTCAGATTCATGAATAAGAGCTGGTTAAAGTTACCAGGTGGCTACTTTCTTTTTTCTTTTTTCTTTTATTTTAAAGAGGGTAAAATTAAGCATAACAAAACAGAACAGAACGGGACATACAAAAGCATAAATTCCAAATCTAGACAACCAGAGATCTTCACTATCAATCATATTGTCTCTTGTTTTCTTCCATATGGTTGTCCATATCTTTGCATAAGGGGAGTTCATACTAAATAACAGAGCCAATGTTTTCACTATGGCTAAATAACATAGCCAATCTTTTCACAAGATGTTCATTCAGTTCACTGGCTCCCACTTGCTAAATGGGGGGGGGCGACACAGGATGGGGGACAGGATGACATGAGATGTTTGATTCTCAGCCTGCATGCTGGCAGGTTCACAGCCGCCCCCCAGAGAAGGGAGGAGCTCTTTGTTCTCCCAACACCCCTAGTCAACTGCATGGTGCAGGCACCCTGGGCCCGAGGCACCAGGGTCTCTCTCCTGCAGGCCGCCAAAGTCTGAGGTGGCTACTTTCTTATTCATCAATTAAAGTCTTGTCCAATGTCTCCTCACCCCAAGGGATTTTGTTTAACCAGTTTTAGCATCATTTTGACCAGCTGGCAACCTAGGTGGAAAGATGCTTTTTTAATCTATAACCCAAATAAATCTTTATTAAATGATCTGAAAATGTAAAAGATGAGGAAAAACAATTGTTGAGCTCAAAAAGGAACAGCTGTTACAGAGCAGACAAATGGACAAACATGGACAGATGATCTGTACAGTATAAACAGACTGGACAGACAATAGATGTATACACTGACAAACATCTTACAAAATCAGAGTGCACTCAAATATATTTGGTCAATTTGAACTATAATAAGTAAACTAGTGTGAACATTTTTGTAGATTAATTAAGAGATCTCTTGAAATAAGAATAGTAAAAAAAGGAACCTAATTTATGGTTACTCTGAGATAGGTTGGCGAGGGGAAAAAAGAACATGAATATGAACTAGTCCCTCAGCCAGCCTGTTTCTGAAGCAGGAATAGGGACTGAGGCTGAGAATACTATGCAGTAGGAGGTGTAGATGGCCACTGAGTGGCCAACCACCCAGCAGGCATCTGTGGGCAATTATTGGATGATCGACCACCATGTGACAGTGAAGCACAAGATGGTGACTGATTATCATGAGACCCACAGCTAGATGGCTGCTGAAGACCATGTGGTATGGGATTGCAAGATGGCTGTCAAATACCATGTGGCCTGCTAGGTGAGTGAAATGCACAAGACCAAGTATGGTAAGGTGGCAAAGAAAATGGCAATCCTGGAGTAGGGGACAAAGAAGAGCCATCTGACAGAATAGATGGCTCAGGTGGGGGGGATCAAGAAATCTGAGACTAGGGAGAGACACTAAGGGAAGGATTAAAGGCCACTGTGGGTGACGAAGGGGGAGAGGATGGTGCAGGGGACACAGAAACCTCTGGCTGAGAAATCTGTGGGATTTCGTCTTGGAGATATAGGGAAGGAGCCGTAAGGACAGGAGACACATCTTCTAAGGGGTCTGGTGGGGAGGGAGGGAGAGTTCCTGGTGGAGCAGAGTGAGCCAGTACTATTTGGGCATCAAATAAGACAGTGAGAGAAGGACATATCCTCAAAGTGAAAAGGCCTAAAAATGAAGTGTTTCTGCCAACTTCCTGCCATTGTGACAAAAGTATAAATAAAATATCTGCTTTTTGGTTTTTATAGCCTTTTTGAGGCCAAGGGCACAAGGTTATGAACAAGGTTGGGTGCCTTGTTCATAACCTTGTGCCCTTGGCCTCAAAAAGGCTATAAAGGAAATACCCCCATGACCAAATTATAAGTAAGCTGAGAGAACAACTTTGCCTTGGGACATAAAACCTTTAGCTCTCCCTCAAGGAATGTGGAAGCTGTCCTGGATCACACTTATCAAAAGAAGTACTCACCTGTTTTGAAAGTGTGACATGGAAGGTCCCAACTCCCGTTTTCCTCAGCAGTCACCAGAGTATGGGGCAGGGTCCCAGGGAACAAAAATAACAGTTTTGCCTCAGGCTGTAAGGCCTAAGGAACATGAAAACTGCTATCTCTGTCCAGGGATGGCAAGGATAGGTTTTACAACACAAGCTTGCAGATTTTAGGAATGGAAACAGAAAACTCAGGACAGCACCTCACCTGTGATGAATGAGGAAGGTCGTTGTTGCATGCATTTTAGCGGAGCAAGTAAACAGTCCTGGGAAAAAAAGGCAGTTTATAGGCAGGGAGCTTGAACTGGGAGTGGCTCCCAGGAGCTAACGCACTCTGTCATCCTGGGTTTTGGTACAATAATGTTAGAGATTTTTGGTGCAAAAGGAGCAGAATGTAAAAGTAAAAGTAGCTTTTATTCCAAGGATGTGGAGAGGAGCCCATAACCAGGAGTGATCTGGGTTTTCCTCTACCCTGGATATGGGGTATGGAGTATATGTAAACTTTGACAAAGGGCGGTGCTTAGGGTGGGCATTGATGACATGCAAGGAGCTGATTGGAATTATCTTTATATGCACTGGGAAGGGACAAAAGAAGCTGTAATAGGGGAAAGAGGAAGTGACCTTAGGGTAAACATCACTGATTTGGCCTTCTACCACCATAATGTCCTATAATTTATTCTAAGTCAAAACTCTTTCAACAATGACCCTCCATAATCTCTTTGCTACTTACTGACATTAAATAACAAAATATGAATTAGAAAGAAACTTTAATGGTAAAAACAATAATGTAGCAAACTATTTCTTCTCCATTCAGTGATATCTATTTTTATCCAATTCTTTTTTTAAATTTTTTCCTTTTAAAGAGGGTAAAATTACACACAACAAAACTGAACAAAACGTAACACAAGAAAGCAATGTAAGAGACATAAATTTCAAAGCAAGACAATCAGAAATATTCACTATCTATCATATTGTATCTTATTTTCTTCCAAATAGTTGTCCATATCTTCACATACAGGGAATTCACATGAAACAACATAGTATGGAACTGATCTGAACAGAATGAGGAAGGTGTTTTACATCTTCAAGACCAGACAATAGGGAAGCCAAAAATGGCTGTCATAGTGTCTCTTGTTCTCTTCAAAATAGCTGTCCATACCTTCATGTATGTTGAACTTAAACAAAACAAAACCGGCTAAAATCACTCTGAGCAAAGCACGAGAGTGTTGCTGGATTTCACATCATGATGCTACGGAATCGTCACTGGGAATTATAGTGTCTCTTTTTCTTCAAAGTAGTTGTTCAATTCATCATGCATTGTATAATTTGTTCTCATAAACTGTTTCTAAGTTCTATACATGCATGAGTCTCTACATGTATATCTACCCTTTCTGTATTAGATGGGAAAACAAAACAAAGAAAGACAAAACAAAATGAATTCCTAGAAACACCTGAAGTGAAAAAGTCATATAAAACTACAATATAAGGTGATCTACAATGCTTACTAGGATGTCTCAGCAGTATATAACAATATTAATAAAAACAAAACATTGGAGACATTATACATTATAAGACTTCAAAAGCAGGTAATAATCAAACCAGAGTAGGTATCTTAGTGAATCTTGTCATCTTCAGTATAGGTGCCTATACTCTTAGACTTGATACTATCAATCATAACAGATTTGAATAAAATCAGTCAATACAAAACAGCAATCTAACAAACCAGATTCAAATAAGATCAGTCATAATAAGACAGTGTAAGTTATTCAGGGTTTCAGATTAGGTTGATAGGAAATTAAGGATGATTACCATAACATATCCTGCTATTTTGGGGATAGCTGTCTGTGCCCTCAAATCTAGTGTAAGCAGACAAACTGGAACAGAATATAATCCATCTAAACAGAGTGGTGAGAATAATGTAGATTTTAAATCCTGATACACTATTAACAATATCCTCTGCCTTCTTTTTTAAGACTATTCCTCCCCTTTCACTCCCACAGGGTGCACTGCACATTTTGGGTCCCAATAACTCTCTCAGTTTTTAGACTGAGGGGAGCAACCTGCTATTTACCATAACTGGTTCTGAACCTTCTGACTCCTGGGCTTGATCTTGACTTGTATTCCTTTACCTATAAAAGCCTCAAGGTTTTCCTTCATTATAGCTGAATAGTTCTCTACTGCACAAAAGTATCATGTCCTTTCATCCTATCTGAAGGTGCTGGTCGAGTTGCCCCTATTTCTCTCTGGTTCCCTGTCCTATAGAGCATTATTTTCACATATTTGACTTTCTGTCCATAAACCCTCTTTCAGGTTTATTATGTTTCCAATATAGAGCATCTCAATGGACCCTATCTCCTGATCTACTCTGCCTGTGTTTCTTTTTGTTAGTGTACCAAGGCCATCTATGTTAGAGATAATAGCCAACCTTCTCTGCCTCATTTCTGCTATGCTATTTTTCTGCCATTGGTTGTCTACTATTCTCCTTCATTCCACTATCTGCCCTGTTCATTGAGGCCTCTCTGCCACTCTTTCTGAAATCCTGGGTCTTTTTTCTCTCTCTCTAGAATGTCCTTCAATAATTTTTGTAGGGTTGGATTGGTGGTCACGAATTCCCCCAGTTCCTCTTTGTCATGGAAGCATTTTGTTTCTCCATTAATTTCTAGATATAGTTTTGTAGGGTACATCAGTCTGGGCTGCAGGTTATTTTCTTTCAGTGCTTTGATTACTTGGCTCCAAGCTCTTCTTGATTTGATGGTCTGTGTTGAGAAGTCTGCCGTGATTTTGATGGGTTTTCCTTTAAAGGTGATCTGTTTCTTTTCACTGATGGCTTTTAATATTCTGTTCTTATACTGAATTGCTGGGATCTTGATTATTATGTGTCTGGGTGTAGCTCTGTTTTGGTTGTAGGTGGCTGGAGTTCTGTATGCTTCATATATCTGAATATCATTTCCTTTTCACATATTTGACTTTCTGTCCATAAACCCTCATAAATGCTTGGGAAGTTTTGCTTAATAATTTCTGTGAATAGCTTTTGCAATTCCTTTGTTTTGACTCCTGCTTCTTCATTCACATGTTTTATTCTTAAGTTATAGATTCTCTTGTCATCTTCTAGCCTTCCTATTGTTACTGCCTGTCCCCTTGTTATTTTTAAGAGATCTTTCCTTTCATGATCACACATTGCAAGCCTGTCTTCAAGTTTTGGTAGTCTATCCTTCGTTTCTTTCAAGCAGTTTTGCCAGCTTTCAATGGAGTTTTTAGTTTACTGGTGATCTCTTTGAGTCTGCTTCATGAATTCTAGGTTTTTTTTATATTCTTCATTGAACGTTTCTCTCCTTTGGTGTTCCTCCATTCTTCCGTCTGTGTCTTCTTGAGAGGTGCTTAACCTTTCTTTTATTAATCTACTTATCTCTTGCTAAACTTAAATTAATATTTCAGTTTTGAGCTCGTTTAAGAGGTCCCAAAGAGATCTCTTTATGTCCACTGATGCCATGTTTGATGTGGCCTGTTTGCTACCCTCAATCTCTTTTGTATTTACCTCTCCTGGATCAATATTCTCAGGGTTGGGGGCTGGGAGCTTTTTCTTATTTCTCTGTCTCATCATGTTTTTGGTTCCTTGTATACAAGTGTAATTTCCAGTTCATTTTCTTGTTGGGTAGGGTTCTTCTGGAGCATGCAGGCTAGGTGTTTCTGCCATCTCTAGTCTGCTGTCAGAGACTGAAGTGCAGGCAGGGGCAGTGTATACTGGCTCCTCTCCTCCATGTGAGTCAACCTTCATGGGCCTTCACTGCATCAGCACACACCATGCTTAAGGAATTGGTTTGGTATGACCCACTGGGTCCTGGCCAGTTGTGCAACACAGGCCAAGCAGATCCCACCAATCTCTCCACGAGGGGAGTAACAAACTGAAGCCACTTCCTTACCAAGTTAGGGCCGTCCTGCCCTACTCCAACATGTCTTCCAGTTGGTCACCTCTTTCCAGTCGATGGTCTTATTCCCAGCACTCACCACAGGTTGATGCCAGTCCCTCTCTGACTCAGTTCTCTACTGGGCTCTCCAACCTCCAACTTCAGCATGGCTGCAGCATGAATCCACAGCACCTCTGGGTGAGCTGCACGCAGAGTGGTTCAGCTCCATGCACAGGGCTGCTCAAGCCAGTTGCATCGTTGAGGGTTTGGATGCTCAGGTCAATCTCTCACGAATTCAGGCAGCTGGGCAAGAGTGTTGTGTTTGCTAATCTTAGCTTCTCTAATGGTATCCCTGGGACTTCATATTCAAGCAGCACATTTTCTTTCGGTTTCCTGCTGGGTTGAGAGAATCCATCTCCCTTTGTTTGGGTCTCTCCAGGGTGTTCTATTCTGGCATCTGAGCTGTCTCTCTCAGAGAGGCTCCATATCCTGCTACTGGTCCGCCATCTTTTTCTCTAATGTAACTATTTAAAGGCATTATAATAACCCTGAGATCAGAGAGACAATGGAAAAGTGTATATCCTAAAAAATCACACATTAAAAAAGAATAGAGATGGTTTAGTGTGTAATTTTCTGTTCCAAGTGCATTCCTGTACTCACATGGTTTCATATTCCAGGCAGTTTTCTTTCTTTTTTTTTAAATTTTGGTATCGGGGATTGAACTCAGAACTTTGCACTTGCCAGACAAGTGCTTATGCCACTGAGCTAAATCCCTGGCCTCTAGACAGTTTTCTACAGGAAAAAAGAAAAGAATAGAAAAGAAAAAGAAAACTAATAAAGGTTGAGTGGTGTATAAATAATAAGCATTATTTCTCACAGTCCTGGATCCTGTGAAGTTTGAGGTCAGTGTGCCTGCAGATTAGGTGGCTTGTGAGAGACTACTTCCTATTTTACAAATCTTTTTGCAGTAACCCTGCATGGGTGAAGGGGACAAAGGAGCTGTGTCCTCATGGATAATCACCTGTTCATTTGCCAGTGCCCTCTCCTTCAGATAACAAATATAATTACATTGGGAAATAGATTTAAGTATAGGAACTTTGAGAGAGTTGAAATATTCAGTCTATAGTACATGGCAACAATGGAATGACTATTCAACCTTATTGTCTTGGCTCATGGAAGCAAAGAGCAGAGTTTGCTATTGAAAAATGACTTAAGAGCTGGGAATTAGCTCAGTGGCAAAAACACCTGCCTGGCAAGTGTGAGGTAGTGAATTAAATCCCTGGTACCAAAAAAAAAAAAAAGAAAAAAAAATAAACTGTATTTGAAAACAGGACTAGTTTGTTGGAAGACAATTTTGCCATGCATTGGGGTGGGTGTGGAGGTGATTTAGGGATTCTTCAAGAGTATTAGTTTGTCATGTATTTTATTTATATTGTTATCAATATATAGTGAAATCCTTGTGTAACTCAACATAAGGAAAAACCAGTGGCAACCCTGATCTTTTTGCACTGTATCCCATACTGTAGTCCCATCTTGGGATAATTGGAGTCAGTGATATGTGTTGTTTATGTCCAGTTTACTCTGAAATCTTGTTTTCAGATGCTGTCACTGCAAACCATTCTGCTTAACCAACATGGAGTGTTAGAAATGGAAACAGGCTTCTCAGTGTTTTTGTGACAATCTCAGGATATTCTGGGTTTTCTTTAGTCCATGATGTTTAGAGATTTGAAGTTATCTGAAACATACTTTTAAGACCACCATCATTTGTGATATCATTCAGTTGATCCTCTTCTTGTATGGACAAAGTTAACTCATCTAGCTTATTCACAAATGGTTGCTAGATCCATCCCTTTCAGTCCTATGGCCTTTTATGGTGTCAATTTCAACACAAAATGAGCAACTTATTAGTGTAGGATAGTTCTGGGGGGTGAATGATGGATTTAGGGAAGGCAGACGACCCTCTGGGGTGTGGGTGTTACCAACCAATTGGCTTGTACCTAGATGGAATAAAAAGGGAAAGAGGAGGAAGTTTTGCTTCTGAGTTTTTTTTCCCCCCTTTTGACGACCTTTAATCTTTACAACAGCCCTTGGATGTCCATTTTGAGACTTCTGGTGTGGACTCTTCAGCCTTTTAGCACAAATCCTTTGTCTCCCAGATGTGGACAGTGACCCTGGGCCTCTAACTTTTGACAGCATCCTTTGGCTTTCCAGTGTGCAGGTGGCGTCTCTGCATTCTTCCATGCTTGATTCTGCAGGTGGCCATTGTAAGTCTGCTTTATAAATCCATGTGTGTTGTATTAAACCTGTTTCTTTAGTGAATACCAACTGATACAGCCTATATAATCAAATGAAACCTAGAAAAACGTAAAAAGAAGTAGAGACAATCTGAATTTTTATTTACAGAACTTTGACGCAAACCTCTGTAGAATTCACATTCTTTCAAAGACATTTGGAAACTCACAAAGATAAATTACCCCAAGACCATAAAAGAAGTCGTAATTGTTCTCTGACATTGCTGAATTCAACTAGAAAGTGATTATAATAAAAAAACAAGGAAAAAGTTTTAAGTATTTAGAAATGAAATAGTTTACTTCTAAATAACTCATGGCTCATAAAGAAATCATAAAAGAAATTAGAAAATGTACAACTGAATTATAGCCTAAGTATAGTTTATCAAAATGCATGTGACATATATAAAACTAAAGAAGAAATGTCAAAAACTAGTGATGTAAACTTTCATGTTAGAAAACCATCAAAAAGAATAATTAAAATGAAAAAAAGAAGAAAAAATAATAAAAGTAAGACCAGACGCAATGGAATAGAAAGTACACAAATACTAGAAGAAAAACAGTAAGATCAAAAGCCAGTTGTTTCAAAGCATAAATTAAATTGATATCTGCAAAAAAAAAGTAAGAAAAAAATAAATTGTGAATGGGTCAACATCTTTTAAATCATTAGATTCACAATTAAAAATGATCTTACCAAAGCAAAACAAAATATTGAAATATGACTTATTTTATAGAAGGCTAAGAAAATACTTTTTAACTTGTATTCTGAGGTAATAAAACCAACATTACAATGAAAGCAAACTAAAAATAAATATCCTTTAAAGATACAATGCATAGTGGCCAGTGGATTCTTCCCCTCCAAAAAACCTTTAGTTTATTGCTTAAAAATCACTATGCATTCACATCTTATGAAATATACAAGAAAATCCACATGATCCACTCTGCAGATGAAAAAAAATGACAAAATTCTTTATACTCTTAAGCTAAAAATAGACAAATAATCTAAAGGATCGAAAATTTTAATTACACATATTCAAACCATGGCTCTTTCTAGTAGTAAATGTAGGGATCTAGGCAATCAAACAGCTCCCATGAAGCACAGAGTCATTAAGTGTGACTCCTCGAATATTTTCTGACCAAAGAGAGCTGGAGTTTGTAAAAAGTATGCAGTTTACTAACTTATTTAGTCAGGAACATTTGCATTTATAGCACACATCAACTTCATATCTCAGAGAGCTATAGTTTGTTTGAATAAGCTTCACAGGTTCTAGATTTGTT